>JACBKR010000376.1:0-67760 GCA_014218235.1 Colocasia esculenta
TACACATGTGGACATACTTAGCATGCAATGGGGATGATGACTTAGGTATATTCATGTGCAATCTCAACCGGTCGCTCTGATACCAATCTCTGTGACGGCCCTCATTTACCGGTACGGTTATACCAACCCACGTCGGTATAACAAGTGCTGCCACAGTGGGACATTTACCCAAACGATACAAACAGCTGAGATACACGCGAATATACAAAGAGTAGCGGAAGTAAAAAAGAACCATGTATCACTCATTCATCATCCACATTAACATACATGCAGTTTACAACTAACAAAAGGGAACTAAGAGTTCACATAAATTAATTACTGAAATGGAAATAATAATGTCCACATAATACATTCTTCTCATGATAATTCTAATACAATGTTCCAAGTACATACTAGGAAGTACAAATCACAAGGAACTCCAAAACTAGCTAGTCTCCACGCTCGGAGTCCGTCTCTGCTGCCTCCTCCAAGGGTACTGTGTCAACGACGATACCAAGGAGTGAGTCCAGGGACTCAGCAAGCAACACTATTCATGATACACGTGCAAGTCCTAGTGGTTTCTACATGCACATTACAATTAGCAACACATAGCATGCTAGTCAATTCGAGTTTTCAACCTATCATGGAAGTTCTACAATTTCATACATAACTCATGCTTTCAGATTTTTAAAATAAAATCCACCTATCACATGGTCTCTATTCAATTTACTCATGAACTTTAATCTTTTACAGAATCAAACATGAGAGCTATCAATATGGACAAGTTACATGCATGAAAGGGGAACACAATTTGCATGGATTCCACATATTCTTAAGTGCATACATAACTTTTTCACATGCTTTAGGTTGCTGATTTCACATGGTTCAATGACTATAAATCTACACATGAGAGCTACAACGTTGCTTAAAACCTCACATATGAACAATCCATCATGCCACTTTGCACACATATTCATTTGTTGTCCCTACCATGGATTCTAAACACTTGTAAAAATAACATGAGAATAAAACATGCATTTTCTGAATTCACATGGGTTCAGATTTAGTCTCACATGGTTCAATAGCACATTTACACATCGAGAATTTCACATTTTCTTTTACACAAATTTCCTATTTCACGTGGTTACACTTTACACATGCACATTCACATGTCACTTACCATTTACACATGGTCACATACACATTTCACATTACACTTTACACATATTTAGGTGCCGTGACACATAGTCCAAACCACCAAAGAAGGACACAAAACATCACATCACATAGACGCCATCTAGGCAATACAATGGCGACTCTTGGACTGCGCAGACCGGGAGAACAAGTCTCCACCCTAACCAGTGGTACTTGTCCACCTCCAGGATTCCCCCTAATGCCCTTAGGGTCACTTAACACAATGAATTCTCAGGGGGACTTTTCCTGATACGGCTCCACTGCCTTCTCGGAAGCAGTATCACATTGGCACAATTACACTTTTACACATTTACCGTTTTACATGGTTTTACACTTTACACTTTCATCACATTCACACTTTCTTACTCACATGAACACCTCTGTTTTTCCTAACATGGTACTACAGAGTTTTCAAGGTTTAACACACGTAAACACACTAATCATGCTGGGTTTAAACAAAATCTAATCACATTTCGATCGTATGTACGAATTATTCACATTTCTCATGAAAACACAATAACTTTTATTTACGGGTCCAAATGACCTGAAATTTTTACCACATGCTGTTTTCGGGTTCATAATCATACTCCCAAATTTTCAGATTTTTCTGAGCTACATAGAATTTACAGAAAATAAAACGCCTAATTAGCATGCTATTAACAACTTAAGTTAACATGGGTCTAACAATCTTGTAATTTAGCCACTTGCTGTTTTGTACAGAGACTACTAATATATGTATGATTTTAGAATACCACATTACCCTAATTCATACATCTATCGATCAATTATCACAAACCATTTTCGCATTTTCATTTTACCGAACCGAGCTTATTTAAATTTCACAAGCATGGATAAATTACTAAAATTTGCAAACGCATATGCTGACCCACTATTCTTCATGATCAAACCGAAACTAAGGCATTCACACTAATCTAAATCATGAATCATGGATTTTGCAAAATTGTCTACAAGTCATGCTCACAAGTTTACAAGATATCATTCCCACATTCACCATCACATCCCACATCATTCACACACCACAACTACCATATACATAGAGTATAAGCTTTACCATATATCCTCATCGCATAAAACATACCGAAATTACTGCATAAGTGGGACAGAACAGCCCACTGTTCTGTCCAGAAGAACTAGGCGGCGGTCTCTGGCCGCTGACTCAGGGTCAGCGGCATGGTCGATGGACGCCAAGCAGGAACTGGGCGTCCAGGGACCTTGCCGTCGAATCAGGTCTGTGCAGAAACACAGACCCGAGCTTTAAATCTTGGGTGAAATAGAGGGTCTAGGACTCGAGGAAAATTCCATAAAAATGACAAAAACCACCTAGACTCATACGGGGACACCATAGATAGGTCACTTGCCTTTCAAAAATTCTTCTAAGGGATTTAAAAGCTTGGTGAAGACCTCCTTGGGCAGTCCCAAGAAGTTGCAGAACCTCCCTCTAGATCGCCTTCCTTCGGCCTCCTGGGTGATCTCCACGCCGAGGGGATGATGGGGAAGTCTTCTCCTTTGCTCCAGCTTCCTCCTAGTCGCAGTAGACCTCCAGACCAAGCTCCAAGGGGTCGGATTTGGGGGTGCCAAGATGGGGTTTCTCTCACAGACTCTCTAGGGTTTTCCTCTCTCATTCTCTCCTCTTGCAAGGGTGAAGGGAAAGAGTGGGAGAGACCAAATTCGGGTTCAGGGTTTAAGGAGAGCCCCTCACCCACTCACCATACCGATTAGACAGCCTTAGAGCCGTTGGGGGACATCCCCCAATGGTGCCATGCCTTGTTTCAGAAGCTTGCAGCTCTGCTGCGCATGCAGGCCAGAGAAGTTGGCGTCCATATCGCTGGACGCCGGAGTTAGTGTTGGCGTCCATGTCTGGACGCTGACACCAGCTCAACGGCCTGGGCTTGACGCCAAGGGGCCTTCGTCCAGAACCCTAATTATGCAGAGAAAACCATGCAACCGGACATATATACATGCAATATGTATACGGTATTGTATCCATACTATCATCATGCAATACATACATTATTTATGTTAATATAAACACATGCACACGTAATTATACTAATTAATACGTACGTAAATATGTACATACACACACAAAGCACAAATACACACATAGATACAAATAATACGACGGAAATTAGGGCCTTACACTATTAATCAGGCTTGGATCAGCCAAGCTTGGGCAGATATGGGCCGGTTGCATAGACACCCTCTCTACTTGTGGCTTTAGGGTAAACTCCTGGCCTATTGTTGAATAGACATCCGGCTGTTCCGGAGTAATTGATATGGATGTGTGAGCAAGTGCCCCCAGGTGGGCTGGCATCGACTGTGACACTATTGAAGAGTTGTGGATGGATTGATGTCGCGTGCAATGCTTCAGCCAAGCTTTCCATTTCTTTGATGCAAAGATATATGCCCTTTTTATGAATCTGCTTTCTCAGCATTTCAATCTCCAGTGATATTTTTTGACTGAGTGCCATGGAGGATTTATCTATAGGTATGCGAGGAATTAAACCAACGGCTTAGAGCTACTTTCTTCCGCTTTGAGCAGGTCTTGTTTGGAACTTCACTGATTGGATTGCTTGGCTCAGCGCGCTCCTTTTTGTGCATTTGAGGAGTATGGGATGACTCAGACAGCTCCCTTAAATGCCAGGAACTCAAACAAAAGATGGTATTTTGCCCCAGCTTCTGATTCTCATACACTTCAGTGGAGGCGAAGCTACATTCCTTGGATTTCTGCTCGAGATCTTATGAGATGTCTCCCTGAGAACAATGGTGCGATTCTCAGGGGTAGCTTTTCCCATCTTCTTCTAGATCTTGTTATAGATAGGGTTCGACGATTCAGTCTGATTTACCCCATTGGAATTATAGTGATCTCTTCCCCCTCACCACGTTTGGTCATATCTGGCAGGGATGATATAGTGTTGCAGGAAGGAGTAGCAACCATTTTTATCTTTTTTCCCCTTGGATCTTCTCTTCTTCCTTTCATGCTCTGATGTACTTGCCCCAGAGTAGTTCTTCTTGGGGTCGAGATATTTCTTGTTCAGCTACTCCATCTAGCTTCAACATTTCTAGCTCCTCCCATGGTACATATTCTTGTAGCTGGACAAGATAATTTTCAGGTTGCTCATATTTATCTGACTCATCTATTAATGCCTGCAGTTGTTCGAGCAACAGACTAACCCCTCTATACAATTGTAGAGGTGTCTGCCACCTTCTGTTACTAGTATTTCTCATGGAGATCACTCGAGGCTTCGCCATCTGCCATACCAGAGTGACAGTTGGCAGAGATGGCTGATCTATCATCCCTCGAACGTGCATCTATGGAGTAGGCTATTTGGACGGCTTCCTCATTCCTCTGAGGCACCTTCTTCCAACTCTTTCGATTTCTAGCAGGGCCAGAATGCAGTGTTCATAACTCATCTGCGTATTAGCTTCGGAAATTCTTTTGACAGTTGTGGTATAGTGATACCATGTTAGATGTTGACTGTCGAAACAGGGGCTTCATGTGGTTGAGGTGAGTTCACCTGTATTCTCCCATCTGCAGCTCCCCTTCTTGATCAAAGACTCCATGATGTCTTGGAACACATAAACAATCCCTTATGTTATGTCCCAAGAACTTGATGATATGGGCAAAATAGAGGATCATCTTTCTTCCCGCTTCCTCGGGTCTTGGGGTGTTGGAAATGTAATCTTGTTGTAATGAGTGGGCCCATTCGAAACAATGTTTTGTTTCTCCTTGGGTAAGAGTTGGCTTCATAAATTTGTCTTGGAGAAGCATATTTCGCCTTGGAGTTTTAGGCTTGGTGCCAGAAGACCCACTACCCTTCCGCTGTTCGAAGTTTTTTAGATCGACAGTGTTCACCTCTTTTTCGAGAGGCTTTTATTGGTTGGCTTGTCCTTTGGTTCCATTGATGTATTGTTGGGATATCTTGCCATAAAGGCTTCAATTTCTACTGCCACATATTCAGCCTGTCGAATGAACGAATTTTTATCCGATCATTTTTCCAATAACTCTCTCTTCAGGTTCTTTTGCAATTTGCACCGCATCTTCTGGTGAAGAGGGGCTTGCATCTCATACTAAGGTTCCTCCACCTCTAGATGTAATCAAGAGTAGACTCATTGGCTTTTTGTTTTGTTGCATAGAGTTCGGTAGCTGTAACCTCCCTTTCTGCAATGTAGAACTCTCTCTGAATTTTCTTTTGCATATCTGCCCAGTCCAATACAGACCTACTGGCAAGCATAGTACCATTCAAATGCTAGGCTGTCAAGGAGGAGCCAAAGAACTTTAGTAGGTAGGACTCATCAACGGCCAGGTCGCCCATCACATTGATGTAGTAGTCTATATGCTCTTTTGGGGATCCTTGCCCGTTGAATTTGTCAAACTTGGGAGGCTTAGTAATCCCCGATGGTAGCTTTTTCATAGCATGATGTGGAGGATAGGATCCCTATACACATCAAAAGGAACATGTTCCATAACCCCACTCGGCGAGCTTCATTCGATCATTTGCTCCACCATTAACTTGCTGATGTGGTGGAGGGTCCACTGTGAGGATAAAAGTGGGCCGGTGATTGTTTGGAGTATTTATAATGGCCACAGGAGGCCCGGGGGCGGCTCTTGATTTTCAAATTGCTGCTCAGGAGCATAAGCAGGCAATGACTGTTGTTGCACGGAATAGCCTTGTAGCTGCTGATATGGTTGCTGCTGCTGCTGTTGGAAGAACTGCGACTGCAAGAGTTGGTATTGAGCCTGTGGACGCAGCTGCTGAGCTATAGCCACAGGCAACTGTTGTGGTTGTTCATTTACTGGTCGCACGACAGTGCGCTGGGCCGAGGCCTCGATTGACCCTAAGGTCCCTTGGGGAGTTTCCCTTGAGCCCTCAGCTTCTCGGGATGCATATCCCTCAGTCTTTTTGCCTTTTATCTACCGTTTGAGTGCTTCAATTTCAGCCTGATACTGTTGCAACAGCTCCAGGATAGCTAGATCTAGGGGCGCAGCAAGAGGAATCTCCGATTGTGCCCCCAGGGCATCATTTTGGTGGTGGTGGCGGGGGAATTTCATCGTTGCCCCCACTGCCCTGAGCAGTGACCACATTGGCGCTGACCGCCATCATTTGCATTGTGGGTGCATTATCATTTCCATATACAGCTGCTAGGGCTACTACCGCTGCTCTTCTTCTGGTGACAGCACCTGGTCTTTCTGCCAGTTCTGCCAGCTCTTTGTTGTTGGTTGGCAAAGCCCTGTAGCAACTTCCTACACCAGCCATGTGGCATGTGAAGACTTTCCACAAACCATTGCGGTCTCTTTTGACCCTCCGCGGTGCTTCATGCGGAAAGGTCAATCTCTCAAAGATAGATACTGTCATCTTGATCTTTTTGGGCCGAGTGTGAACATGTTCACACGGCACTTCATTTTCGCCTGAGCTACTTTCAACTTCAGCTTGCAAGTCTTCCATAGCTCTCAGAGGTCTCATTTGCTGCAGAGGGGAGGTTGCGAGGCCAAGGATATGATCATGTGGCCTTCGCGTCTTTTCTGGGTGGTAGCGTGTGGCCACGACAACAGGTGTCGGTTGGTTCTGCCGACCGACTGGCACATAGGCGGATCGCGTAGTTCTGCTCTTTTGTATGGAAGAGGGCATAAGCCCATGCCCTCCTGTCGAACTTTGTTCTTTGAAGCCACGTGACGGTCTCTAGTAGTTTAAGACTTCACAGCAATTGTTTTTTTTCTTGGTTCTGTTTCTGTAGTGCAGGTTCCTCTTGAAGGTGTCTATACCCTCTGGGTCTCCACCACCTGTTTGAACTTGATTGGCTTTGGGGTAGTGATAGCCCAAAATGCGTCGTTAAACACGTGACTAACAATCTCAAAATAATCGGCTTA
Organism: Colocasia esculenta; assembly: GCA_014218235.1. Classification (NCBI taxonomy): domain Eukaryota; kingdom Viridiplantae; phylum Streptophyta; class Magnoliopsida; order Alismatales; family Araceae; genus Colocasia; species Colocasia esculenta. Next base: position 7,064 of record JACBKR010000376.1, read on the forward strand.
CACTAACGATTTTAACAATAGTTAAGTGGTGAGAGCCGAGTCGAATCCACGGGGAAAAAGATTTTAGAGTTGAAAACTTGAGTTTTGTTTTAAGAAAATAACGTGGTAGCATTAAGGCTAAGTGTACGAAATAAATTTAAAACTATGCTAAATAAGTAAAGGAGAGAGATAAAGAGGGAATGAGAGAACACAAGCCACTATTAAAACAACAAAAAACTGTTTAACACAAAAATTTATTATAATCAAAAGCTTCACAAGACACTGAAATAAAGAGAAGAGAGAGAATAAGAGAGACGAGGGGAGAGAGAGAAAAGTGAGAAGAAGGGAGGAGAGAGGAGTACTAAGAGAGAGAGAGAGGAAAAAAAGAGAGAGAGAGGAAGAGAAGAGAGAGGCGAAGAGAGAGGAGAGAAAGAGATGAAGAGAAAAGAGAGAGAGGATAGAGAGGAGAGAGATGGATGAGGAGAGAGAAAGGAGAGAGAAGAGAGAGAGGAGGAGCGCGAGAGAAAGAGAGAGAGGAGAGAAAGGAGGAGAGAAGAGAGAGGCGAAAGAGAGGAGAGAGATGAGCACGAGAGAGAAGAGAGAGAGAGAGAGAGAGGCGCAGAGAGGAGAGACGAGGAGAGAGGAGATAGAGGAGAGAGAGCGCAGCAGCGCGGCGCTTCTACGTGCATGCAAAAGCATGCACGTAGAGCAAGCGCGCGTTGGGCGCTGGGGCAGGCGCGGGCGTCAGGTGTGCCGCAGGTAAAGAGAAAGAGAGGAAGGGGGGGATCGCAGGAAAGAGAGCGAGAGAAGTGAGAAAAGAATAATGGAAAGAGAGAGAGAGGGGGGGGGTTTATAAAATAGTAGAGAAAGAGAGGAAGGGGGAGAGAAGAAAGGAATGAGAGATTTTTGGAAAATAGGAGAGGAGATTTTTAAAAATAAGAAAGTGTTTTAAAAAATTAATAGGACTCTTCCTTTAATCTCTCTTGCTTCAATCCAATCCATTGGCCCTTTGACACTTTATTTCTTGGCCCATTAATCTGCAAATACAACACAATAGAGATTAATCAATTATCATTTTTTGTAATAAAGTGACAATGAGTTTGTGTGAAATTAAGGACATAAGATAATAAAATAACATGATTATCAAAATAACAGCGCAATTATCACACCCCCAACTTACTCATTGCTAGTCCTTAGCAATGCACACAAGTGAATAATTGGGACAAATAAGAGTTCAAAACATCCATACTTTGACAAGGAAAAAAGACTGATGCTTGATCATAAGTATTTCAAGTTCAGTTGAGAGTGTCAAAGGCAAATATGTCAGTTCATGTCATTAGACAGTTCCTCAAGATACACACAAAATTTCATGACTTTTGTTCAATGTTGAGCATCAAAAAAGAGGATGCATGTGCTTTTTACTTATCACTCAAGGATGGTATCAACTCTACACTCCTTAAATTCGATCCTCGAATTACAGGTAGCTTTCACTCCGCCTAATCTTTTTTTTTATGCTCTCTCTTATTTTTTTTTCTTTTCATTTACATGGTGCTGCACTTCCCTCACTGTTTGACGCGAGCCTCAACTCTTACCTTAGGAGCCACAGGCCCAGTACTAAGATCAGGGCATTTTCCATGTTTCTTTTTTTTTTCACTACTACCACATTTTCACATTTATTTGTAGGCAGGTAGCTTTTTCCTCACGATTGGTCGTCAATAGGAGGTGTAGAATATCAATCAATCAACCTGAATGTTCGGTAAAACTCTCATCATCCATTTGAATAGCTCAAAATAATACTTTATTGTGTGATGAAATTCAAATGTATTCTGAGGAAGATGCTAAAAAACATAACTAGTTAGCTCACCACTTCAACTCACCACCTTCACAAGTACACAATATGAGTCAAGCTAGAAAAAAAAATTCTTGCATGAAATATGAAGCATGAAGCACAATGTTAGGGGATAAAATTTTGAAATACAATTTGTCTCTCCCCCCAACTAAATGACATGTCCTCAATGGCATAAAAGTAATGACAATAGAATAAAGCCAATGTAAGTTAAGAAAGGAGAGATGCAACCTGATGATCACATGGGGGTGGTTGCACACTAGCTTTAGCAAAGGATATTGGCCAGCAAACCTAAGACACAAAATAAAATGAAATCAATAGAAATCAATTTCCTAAAAATAGGTTACCTCCAACAAGCGCTAAGTTTAATGTCTCCAGCCAGACACATGGGGGTAACAGGGTCACGTAACACCCCCAATCAATTGACGCCAAATTTTTCTTTGTAGGGCATCACCAGCCATGGTGGGTCAAGTGGGCCAAACTTACCCTTCATATCATAAATGCTAGAGAAATGGGGTATTCAAGATCATATCTTCAATTAAGAAATATTCATTGGACACTTAAAATCTTTATATGTGTTGAACACATCAATGCGGACTTTATTGTTTTCATCCTTTTCACCCACAACTTCCATTTTCCGATCCTCTTTTATGATATTGAGGTCAGATTGAGTTGGATGCTCAGAGGATTGCTTGAACTCCATAGGTGACTGAGTCAAAAATAGTAGCATGATCTGGAATGAAATGGATATGACTTTCAACACAAGGATGCTTAAAAGGTTCAGTGCAGTTGACCAATCAGCTAGTGTAGCATGTCCATGAACACTGTGGATTTGCCAGATAGGAGAGGTAGGAGTTCCATGTCTTTCTCGACATCAAGAGAGACCCAGTCATGTGGACGTCAGGCAAAATTTCTAATTCTTCTCTTACCCAAGAGAATGATGATGATTACACCCAGCTCTTTCTCCACACTCACCTCTTCTTTGTCACCCAATTGAAATAATGTCACATCAAACTCGGACCCAACATCTGGTTGACACTCTTTCTCTTCTCCCCCCAACTTGAAATCAACTAATTCACTAGAGCTTTCCTCAAGTATGACATTATGGATGGAGTTCTTGATGGTCAGTTTCAAGTTGGGCAAAGATAATGGATTGATTTTCAGTGGCACCCATCTCCTCCTGATTGACCATTAATATTATTTCTCATTTCCAAGTGGGTATGTCCACAATCATGTTGGACTGAGAAGTTGTGGATGGAATTCGAGAGAGTCAAATTGTTGGTCACAATCAAGATAATGATGTTCATGATTGTCAATGGGTTGACAAAGTGACTGGCTATCTTGCCTCCTTCTGATTTCCATCAGTTGAGTAATCAGGAGGTCAGTTTTGACAAAAGATTTTTCCAATTCTGTTGTTGGTGGGCGAAGGTTTTGCTCAAAGACTTTTTGATTATCATGGAATTTTTGCATAAATTGCCCAAATTGATCATAACTAGGCCTGATTGTGGGGGAGAAGTATAAGTGGATGTGGATATACATGTCCTCATGATGGCTTTTGTCATGAATATCAATTTGGCATTGGGCCCAATGTTGTAAGTTGTGGATAGGTAGATTTTGGGCTTGGGCCAGAATAGGTTGATCTCTAAGTGTTAAATGTGGCATTACTTCTCCAAGTGATTGGAAGGGTGTGCCTTCAGGAGCAATTGTTAAGCACACAGGTAGATCAATGCCAAAAAAATTTTGATCGAACCATGATATGATTTCGGCACCTAGAAAGGGTCCTTGAATTTCCCCTTGAGGATCTTGATAGAGTAAACTCAATTTTCAGGGGAGACACCTTGGTCAACTTTTGAGTAAGGAGTTGGTGTGGATAACACTTGTAAGGTTTGGGTCTGTTTGGGTTGAGGGAGGTGATGAGATGTAAAGTGGGTCAACATATTTCTGCTACCTGAATCATACATGTGATCTTTAATTGGTGGACCATGAATCAGATGGGCTTGAGTCCATTTGGAGCCATTGGACTGGTAAGTAGAGGTTGATGGATAAAGTGGGTGAGGTTGAGAGTGCATACCATAGTGGACTGATCCAATTTGTCCAATTGAAGTGCCAATTTCATAACTATGATTGTCACCAACATAAATCTCTTTTTTTGTTTTTTTTAATTTTTTTTTGTTGTTTTGAAATATCTGATTTTTTTTGTATTTTCAAATAAGTTATCAAACAATTAATCCTATGACACCTATGGTTCCCTAGGACATAAACATTTGATTCTCACTAATCAACTGCGGCCTAACTCAAATCCACTCTCAAGCTCGTTAACTGGCCAAGTAAGAGGTGGGAAAGTGGGAGGTTCCCTACTCTCACAGGGACCTAATTAAGTAACCACTTGTCCACTTAGGCGTTTGCCAATAAACCTCTAGCCTTAGACACCAGTCTCCAAACTTGATAGTGGGCCCAAGTGGGCCTAAGACTCAAAGCGAAACCTAGGTCAAGTTTCTACTTTCTTTTATGGGCTTGGGAATGCAAAAGATGCAGGAAGTTGTGGTTTGTGGGCTAAGGAAGTGTGATCAAATCCCCACCTATTTGTTATGGAACTGCCCTTAAAATATTTTAGAAATGATGTGCACACCACAAAATCAAGCAAGGGGTCTATGCAAGCATGACAATGCATGATCATGATTTTAAGAAAGTTGAGATTTCACCTTGCCTCCCGCAATCTTCGACAAGAAAGGAAACTTTTCAAAAAGAGGAAATACCTAAAGATGGAAATCTAAATGATGCATGTCTAAAGATGGAAGGTTTCTAATCTTGACATGACATCTTTTATTGGATTCAAGTGATTGATTTTTTTATTATTTTTAATGAATTATCTAAACATGGCAACTAAAAAAAAAAAGAAACTCAATCAAGAGGGTTTTAAGGGTACTTACCTCCAACGCATGTCCCTCGTTCTTTTGGAAAGTAAAACAATAGAAAGAGTGAGAGAGAGAAGGAAACTCACCTCACTTACCTTTTTTTGATTTTTTTTATGCAATTTTCGGATTTTTCCCAAAACAGCCCCTTTACTTACAGATCTGCCTTTCAGTGACAGATTTCTGGCAGATTCTCCATTTTTGTATTTTCAGAATTTTTCACGTTTTAGTTGATACCTACAAAAAGAAAAAAAAATGTTAGCATGAATATATACAAAAAGACACCAAGATTATCAAAACTAAAAATCTAATTCCCCGGCAATGGCGCCAAAATTGATAGCCCACAAATGCGTCGTTAAACACGTGACTAACAATCTCAAATAATCGGCTTACACTAACGATTTTAACAATAGTTAAGTGGTGAGAGCCGAGTCGAATCCACGGGGAAAAAGATTTTGAGTTGAAAACCTTGAGTTTTTGTTTAAAGAAAATAACGTGGTAGCATTAAGGCTAAGTTGTACGAAATAAATTTAAACTATGCTAAATAAGTAAAGTGAGAGAGATAAAGAGGGAATGAGAGAACACAAGACACTATTAAAACAACAAAAACTGTTTAACACAAAAATTTTATTCTAATCAAAAGCCAATGAAAGTGTTAGAGGTTTTAAAATCAACCCACATGTGTCAACAGTTACCCATTTATTGTATAATGATGATATCATTTTATTTGGCAAAGTTGAAGATCAAGAAGTTATGGCTATGTTGTGTATAATGCTCACATTTGCTAGCTGGTTTGGGTTAGCTATCAATTTCCAAAAATCTGGTATCCTGTTTAGCCCCATACTTCTACTGATCTCCAGGATCATTTGCAAAGCATCTTAGGATTTGCAGGTTTATTTAAGACTGCCTTATATCTTGGTATCTCACTAATAAGGGCAAAAATAAGAGTGGCCACTGGAAATTTGTTAAAGAGAAATGTAAAGTCAGGTTGTGCATGTGGAAGGCCAATACCCTCACTGCAGTAGGTAAGGCTAATCTATTAAGTCATATTAAATGTTTGACCGGTTCATGCTATGAGTAATAATCTACTCCCCATAAGCCTTATTCATAAGCTCACAAGATATCAAAGGGCCTTATAGCTAGTGGGGTAGAGAAATGGGTCAATAAAAAGCCATTAGTTGCCTAGGATAGAATGCAGAAGCCTAAGCCAGTTGGTGGATTGGGTTTTAGAGATCTGCACTTGTTCACAGAGCAGCTCTTATGAAGCTAGCATGGAGATTACTTAATGACCTTCCAGGATTATGGGGTCCTAATCTCAAGGGCAAGTATATTAGATAATTAGAGGTCAGTCCTTTTGGCAGATTAAAAGTGGTGGCAATGTCACTCCTGTTTGGTATGACATACTGGCTATCAGAGATGACGTGGAAAGAGGATGTATGTGGGTAGTCAGAAATGGGTTTAGAATTAATCTGTGGGAAGATTATTGGATTCTAGGAAAGCTGGGACCCTTAAAACCCTTAAAACATATGTTGGTACCCTCCCAAGGAATATTGCAGGTCTCATCAATGAGGGTAAATGGAAAGCTGACCTTATCTATGATATGTTTGGCATTCACACTGTCAATGCTATTTGTCAGATTAGACTCCCAGAGATATCATTATGGGTCAAGACACTTTTATATGGAAACATACCAAAGATGGTCATATAACTACTAAACCTGACTATAGATTCCTTTTTTATCAGATAGACAAACCTAACAAGTACACTGAAATAAGAGAATAAGAGAGACGAGGGGAGAGAGAAAAGTGAGAGAAGAGAGAGGAGAGAGAGCGCTAAGAGAGAGAGAGAAAAAAGAGAGAGAGCGGAGGAGAAGAGAGAGAGAGAGAGGAGAGAGAGGAGAGAGAGAGGAGAGAGAGAGATGAGAGAAAAGAGAGAGAGGATAGAGGAGAGAGATGCGAGAGAGAGAGAGAGGAAAGAGAGAGAGAGAGAGAGGAGAGCGCGACGCGAGAGAAGAGAGAGAGAGGAGAGAAAGGAAAGAGAAGAGAGAGGCGAGAGAGAGGAGAGAGAGAGCACGAGAGAAGAGAGAGAGAGAAGAGAGGCGCGAGAGGAGAGAGACGAGAGAGAGGAGATAGAGGAGAGAGAGCGCAGCAGCGGCGGCGCTTCTACGTGCATGCAAAAGCATGCACGTAGAAGCAAGGCGCGCGGGCGCTGGGGCAGGCGCGGGGCGTGCAGGTGCGCGCAGGGTGCGCGCGCAGGGGCGCGGGCGCGCGAGCGGGGCGGCACGCGGGCAGTGCGGGCCGGGTGCACACGGGGCGCGGGCGTCCAGGCGGGCGGCTAGTGCACTGTTGCTGCTGTGCTGCTTGCTGTGCGAGAAAGAGAGAGACCGCGGGAGAGAGGAAAACGGGAAGAAGATAAGGAGAGGAAGAACAAGAGAAAGAAGAAGAGGAGGAGGGGGGATCGCAGGAAAGAGAGAGAGAGAAGTGAGAAAAGAATAATGGAAAGAGAGAGAGGGGGGGAGGGTTTATAAAATAGTAGAGAAAGAGAGGAAGGGGGAGAGAAGAAAGGAAGGAGAGATTTTTAAAATAAGAAAGTGTTTTAAAAAATTAATAGAATCTCCCTTTATTCTCTCTTGCTTCAATCCAATCCATTAGCCCATTTGACACTTTATTCTTGGCCCATTAATTCTGCAAATACAACACAATAGAGATTTAATCAATTATCATTTTTTGTAATAAAGTGACAATGAGTTTGTGTGAAATTAAGGATCATAAGATAATAAAATAACATGATTATCATCAAAACAACGCAATTATCAGGCAGCTTGCCCTTAAAGGTGTTGTACATCTCCTCTTGCCTGCTAAGGCTTGAAAGGGTTCTTTACGGGCACCATGGGTATAACCCGTTCTGGTATAACCTCAGCTCTTTTGGCTTGCAAATAAACTCTCATGTCACCAATCCACACACTCTTCCCTGAATCGGAGACTCATGCACGGCGAGTGAAAATGTTCTCATGCTCTTTTACTTGTTGGAAATGTTTGTTAGTTCTTTTTCCCTGGCTCTTGTTTTGGTTGCCATGCCCCACGTGATGGATGTGGCAGCTCAGCTTCTTAGGGATCTCTTTGACTCTAGCTTCATGAGCAACTTCAGCTTCAGCTTCCTTTTTGGTCTCAGGGTGTAGGACGTCGACGAATGCGACCCCCAGGAAGTTGGGGAACTCCACAACCAGAGGAAAGCTTCTGAAACGAGTCGGCACAGCAAGGTAGCCATACCTGGCATGATCTTGGACAACCAGAGGTCCAAAACGTACTCCAGCCATTGTTCTATTAGTACCTGTCAGTCAGTTCAAAACGACAGTCAGTATTGAGTATAAAGGCCATAAGGCTTTCTATTCTGGTGAAAAGATGAAGGGAAGTTTGGGGCGTGCCATGCTGTGGAAATGGATTTTTTTAATCCAACTTTTATTTTAAAAATTTTTGGTCCTCATTTATCATGTTTTCTCATATTCTCATGGATGCATATCGCTAATCGAAGTCCCGTCGGGTGCTACTCGAGCGATGGCGACGTGAGATGAATCGGCAATTTAATGGCATAGGCGTGCCAGTCACCGAAGTGACAACCAAGTGTTCTGCCTCCGAGAGTCGAAGGACTTTAGACTATTGTGCGCAAGGTTTGACTTCGTCAAACGAAAGTAGAGATCGGGTCGGGACCAAGATCCCGCCGTGCCTAAACGCACCGACGTTAATTACATCTCTCCAAGAGAGAAAACCCTTGATTAATTGCCAGATTAGAAAGTCTCATGGACTTAAAACGGAAACATCCGATAAAGGTGCAAAGTGTGTGCTGAAGTGAAGTCAAAATGGCAAAAAGAAAGATGTCTATTCATGGCATTTGGCTCTTTGTGATCATTATCATCTTCACATACAATTTTGGAGGCTTTCATTCATTTATTCATTTGATATTTGTCAATTAATGTCAATTGTATTCTCTTTGTTTCATTTAAAACATGATAGTTGTAGTTATGCTGGTGAGTCGGCAGACTGTTGAGTCGGCCAGGTTACTGAGTCGGTAGACTGCTGAGTCGGCAGGGTCCTGCTAAATTGGTGAGTCGACAGACAGCTAACTCAAGTGAGTTGGCAGAACCTTGCTGCAACCATGAGTCGGCAGACTGCTGAGTCGGCCAGGCTGCTGAGTCGACAGACTGCTGAGTCAGCAGGGTCCTGCTATACTAGTGAGTCGGTAGACTACTGAGTCGACAGACTGCTAACTCAAGTGAGTTGGCAGAACCTTGCTGAAACATGAGTCGGCAGACTAGTGAGTCGGCCAGGCTGCTGAGTCGGCAGACTGCTGAGTCGGTTGGGTCCTACTGAACTAGTGAGTCGGAAGGCTGCTGAGTCGGCAGACTGCTAACTCAAGTTAGTTGGCAGAACCTTGCTGCAACCATGAGTCGACAGACTGCTGAGTTGGCCAGGTGGCTGAGTCGGCAGGGTCCTGCTGAACTAGTGAGTCGGCAGGCTGCAGCAGTGCTGCCGAATCGCCTAGCCAACATGATTTTTGAAGTCTTTTAATCTTATAAAGTCTTTTAGTCTCATAAGGATGCGCGAGGAAATTCGGCAGCACCTCCCCTTTACCCATAGTGAAAGAGGAGGGCACGGTACTCGTCCACCATGATGGAGACGGCACCAAAACGAGGTGTTAGCCGCGCACGGCATCACCCAAACGGCACACGGTACCAATTCCCGAGGCTTGCCTGTGAGGGAACTGATGAATACCGGGACCGAAAACAAGTAATCTCACAAATCAAGGCTTGCCGACTCATCATATATGAGGCCTACCGACTCACTGGTTCAAGTCTCTTCACTGATTCAGTGAGTCGGCAGCTCGCTGAGTCCTTGCCGACTCACCAGCCAGAAACACTTAACAGTTTAAAACTCATGGGGAAAAATTCGGCAGCATCTCCCCCAAGCTCATGAGATGTGGGGGAGTTTGCGGTATCCATCCACCACAAAGGAGATGGTACCAAAACGGGGTGTTGGTCGTGTACGGCGCTACCCAAACGGCACACGGTACTGGTTCTCGAGACGTAACTACAAGGGAACCGATGAGTACCGAGACCGAAACAAGTCCGATGGACGATCCAAAGATATTTGAGCCTAGGTACTCGGGCATAGATATCATATTATCTAACCCGAGGCCTCATAGAGTCTCATTTCTATGTGAGTCGGCAGGGACTGCTCTGCATGCATGAGTCGGAAGCAAGCAGTTCTGTCTGTGTGAGTTGGCAGCCCTCACTTGCAATGGAATGACATCCAAATCATGGAGGAACAGCGTGAAACTTTTATTGGAGGGACTGATGTATATTTTGATCAATTTCAGTCTCTTACACGGGCGAAAATCCATGCCGATCGGTCTCAAACCGCTGAAAGCACACTGCCCAGGTGAGTCGGCAGCCAGGCAGTGCTGAGTCGGCAACGTCCATTTGCAAAGGGACGGCCATCAAATCACGTCGGAATGGCACGAAATGTTTATGGGGAGGACTGAGGTACGTCCCGGTTGATTCCAGCTTTTTACATGGGCGAAACACCATGCTAGTCGGTCTCAAACCGCAGAAAAATACACGTGCTGCCGGTGAGTCTAGCCAAACAGAGCTATATATTTGCAACGGGACGGCCACCCAAATCACGTCGGAACGGCGCGACATTTTTATGGGAGGGACTGAGGCATGTCCCGGTCATCTCCAGCTTTTTACATGGGCAAAAAACCATGCCAATCGGCCTCAAATCGCTGAAAACACACGTGCTGCCCGGTGAGTCGGCGGCCAGGTAGGACTGCCCATTTGCAACAGGACGGCCACTCAGATCACGTCGGAACGGCGTGAAATTTTCATGAGAGACACTGACATCCATCCTGGTCACTTGCAGACCTTCGGGCGAGCGAAATGCCACCGATCCGTCTCAGAACGCCAAAAACTCACTGTCCAGGTGAGTCGGCAGCACTCGTCAGCAGAAATCCGTTAACATACGCGGTTTTCACCCCGAAAATGGGACAAATACAATATGGACAACGATTTGGGGCCGACTACATCTCATTCAAGTCCTAAGTGGGGCATGGGTGTCATATTACCAACCTTTTGTGCTTGAACTCAGAATCGGGGTGATTCAGCAGGGGACATTCAAGAGAAAAGAGCAAAAACGCAGCAGTGAGGAGGGTGACTCTTGTTGGATGACAGGGTTCCCCTTAAGATCCATTGGATCGGACAGAAGGGAGAAACCTATTACACATAGTGTTATTTAGATCCCTCTCATATTGGAATGGGCATATGAATCCTCAATCCATTGGACAGAAGAGTTCATCTCGATTTTCCATAAGAACAAAACAATGGAACATCTAAATACCCAGCAGAAATATGGGGAGCACAAAAAGTTGATATGCCATGTCTCCTCCTTTGTACCAGTGGATGCATGGGCATAAAGGCACATAGAAGGAGGGGGCCGCCTATTACCCAGAAGAAATAAAGGAAGAGCAAGCATTAAAATAGGCAAAGAGGTACATAGAAATTATAAATGCACACATGAGACATCTCTTCATCGTACCAGGCATACAAGCACATGGAAACAACTATTAAACAAATTAGGGGGAAAAAAGGAGAGGAAGCATTCAAAAGGGCACGGAGGCCAAGATCCCATGACAGAGAGTTTGTATATCATGTGAAGGAGGAGGAAAATACAAAAAAAAAAAACGAAGAAGAAAAAGATGAACTACATGGGAAATCGGTCTCTCTCTTTCCCTTTCTACTCTTTCTATCCATCTCTTGGCCCAAAGGCTCTCACCCTCTCTTCTCTCTTGTACTCTAGACGAACCCCAAGCCCCCAAGAGGCTCAACCGCAGCAGCCCCCTTCTGGTGCTTTCTTCAGTAGCAAGAAAGCCTCCACCTCTTCTGCCCACTTGCTCCTCGCGCAGCAGCCAACCCCTCTCCTCCAAAAAGGGTTGCAATGCACACAGGTCTGGAAGCTTCTTTTTGGTAGGATCACTTTTTGTAGTGGGGAGGTAAGGGGTTCCTTAAGATGACCCCTTGCATAGGGTGCTCCCTTTTGGGCCTGCCTTTGCCCAGTAAATGGGCCTGTTTGGGGCTCACATTTTGTTTTATTTTTTTGATGTCCACATTTATGGAACTAAAAGAAATAATAATAGGTCATGTGTTGTCCGAAATGAATCTCTCGACTATTGTTATCATCAAATCATGTTCACTTGACTCGACTTTTCTTGAAATCCTTATGAACATGATATTGAATTGTATATTTCTTGAAAACTCTTGTTATTGGCCATGATTGATTGGGTATCTACATTTGAAAATAGTGAGATGTGTATCAAGCACGGCAAGTGTCCAAGGGCTCTAGTCTAGCCCTAATGACAGAGAGTCGTAAATATACTTTTAACCATGGGGTATAATGATTACTGGTGTTGCATCTGCATTGGGAGTACTTGCGTGTTGAATGCTAGATACAAAAACCACATAGACATGCTCATAGTGTGCATCCCAAGGTGGCATAGATCCTTAGTGTGCATTGTGGCATCGTGCATGATTACTATTACATGTTAAATGTCCTTGCTCGTGCGTGCTTGCTTGATTGCGTGATATGGCCATCCTGCGTTCCTACAAACGATTGAATTCCTGCGTGCTTGTACATGCTATTCTACCATTCGTTCTTGCTTGTTCTATCACTCTTGTTCAAATTATCTTGTTCACGTATCATGTTTAATTAGATTTATCCTACATGCGTATATTGATATTCGTGTCTATCTATGTAACGGCCCTGGATATTTACGCCCAATAAGGCGCCATATCCAGATCCGCCTCCCGTGAACGGACCGAAGTCTCGCAAGGGATAGCTCGTACATGTGTGCAGTAAGAATATAAAAGATAATCACAACAATATAAGATACAAGAAAGTACATGTGCTCATATCTGCATGTAACAATTTACAACTATCCCAATACATTATTACATGTCCAATTAAAAAGTACAACCACCTGGGGCAAACCCCGAGGGAGCACAAGCTCACACAACACACTAACACTACTGTTGGTGGTACAAGTCTGCCACAACGCCATCGCAAGCCATATCAACGGTAAGCCCTGAAAAGAACTGTAGGGGAGTGAGCCTCAACAAGTCACCAGCTCAGTAGGGGACTACCCAAAAATAACACACCGAACTAAAGAGACCTCAACCCCAAAGGGTCTCACTGGCAACACCAATAGCCAAACCAAAGCATGCTCATAACAATACATGATTAGCAACAATTAAATATAATCATATCAGCTAATACAAATCTCAGAACGGAAGAGGAACGGCAAGACTAGTCCAACACCCCTAGTCTGCTCAACAACTAAAATGCCTAGGCCACAAGCCTCACAGGCAAACTATTACAACAACTGGTCGCCTAAGCTATAAGCTACACAGGCAAACCACTGTCTAGGCTACAATCTTCACAGGCGAACCTCAAACACATGGGTAATAGACTGCTGACCAAGAGCTAGTCCATTATACCCCAAACCACGATATGTTAAAAGCCACACACACACATGGTAGCAAGACTGGCAACAGTGGGCCAATCCATCACACATTAAAACCATAATCAGAAGTTTACCCGGGGAAGGGTAAAACACAATGAGTGGAAGGTCTTACCACACAACCTCCATGGAGCACAGCTCCACCACACTACCTGAAAAGGCTGGTACACAGCGTACCATGAAAATTGGTACCCCCAAAGGGTACAGGTACCTACCACCATAAAGTCTCAGCACAACTGTGCCTCCTACCAGGCACACCACAACGGGTCAGACCACAACCCACGAGTCACTACACCCAAAACACACCAGTGGCAAAGCACGTGTCGGAAAGGATGACGCCACCACATGGGAGCGGACTACTGGTTCATGACGCCAGTATCCAACCCAGACAACACAACACAAGAACTACCTCTCAGCCTCGCAGTCACGGACGTAAGGTCCACTGCCGCTCCACAAGCACAAGCCAAAGAACAGTGGAGACCAACCAACACACACCTGCAGACCACACAGCTGCAGTCCATGCCTGGCACCTTTAGGGACTCTGGCCTAAGCTCCCCAAGTGAGGCACTAGAAAACAGGACTAGCTGGGGACCAGTGTCGACTACTGGTGTCTGTACCCCCAACCACGAGCATGCTACAAGCGACTGCACACCCCAACACAAGTTTGCTGCCTAGTCGTCTTTCCCCTCACCGGACGTACAACTCAAACACAAGAGTGAGGTGTCCATAACAGATACACACAGACCTCGACGGTACACACAGTACTGGGACAAACCCCGAGCACAACAAACACACGTGTCTGGCTCACACAAAACCTGGGGTACCCAACTGAAGAGGTATCCGGATAGGTGCCGGACCACCAAACTCGGCAACGCACAAACCACGATACATACACATATTATCTTTATTACAAACCACGATATACATGTGAAATAGTCCCGATCACACTATGACCTAAAAGCTAGCCTACACAGACGCACATAACCACTACCTTAACCAATAATATCATGGCCTGTCATTGGTCACGAAGTGACCTTCACAGTCGCACCAAACTCGTTACACGATAATCACTTAATAACCATACTCATACCTTACTAGTTAAACCCTCTTAGATATATAATCTATAATAGACATTAAAGGACCAAGGCTAGGTTCACACTAGAACCTCACTGCCCAGTCACCACAAACCAACCATATAAACACCGCTCAAACCATGCAACTCATATGTTAACCACGTAAACAACACATCCACCACATGGACGACACGCCCAACGAGTGCTACAGGTGCCAATGCACCACTCACATCAACCATGCACATAAAACATCGATAGTCAGATAATCGTACTATTTAAAACATGCACAACATGACCTCTCGGCTGAGGTCGCGACGTGGGGTAGTGTCGCCTTCAGAACGCGACACCCCGATATGTCGCGTTCAAGAAGCTGAACGCGACGGGTCGGCCTGTCGCATTCAGAATGCGACAGAGGGCTCCGTTGCCTTCACAGGCAAAAACCCTAATCCGGGATGCTCTCCTGGATCACCCCCACAAGCCATACAAACCACACTTAATTCTCAATTTTCATGCTTTAATTATTGCCCTAGCATGATATCTACTGTTTATAAAGCGATAAATAGTCTAAACATGCATCATACGTGATCCACACAATGAAACCAGGTGGGATCTCCCTACCTTCACGAAGAACATGCAAACCAACCATGGCACGGTGTCTCCCCCGCTCCATGCGACGTCCTCGCAGTGAGAGCACGCCGAAAACCACTCCAAAATGCCAAATCACCCGAAAATCCGCCGTAGTAGCCTCCCCTGACCGAGCAGCCTTGCATAAAAATGCATCACAGTTGAGAACGCAATGTGCACCTCTGTCGTGACCTAAACGTGACAGAGTAAGATGTCGCCTTCTCAAGGTCGACATCAGCATGCCGCCCAGTGCGTGACACGTGGCACACATGCAGACGAGGACCGCATCTTGGCGGCAATGGGAACGTGACCACCACGGCCGTCGCGTTCAGAACGCGACGCACACCCTTGTCGCGTTCACAGGCAAAAAACTTGTGAGCGCTTTGGGCCCAATCTGCCGGCCCACAAAGCCTCACAACCTAAAAGAACTCCTGAAACACGGGCTAATGGGCCACACACTGGCCACCAAACCCGCTAAGCTAGGATCCGCGAAGATCTGAAAAATGCACGACGTTACATTATTATCACCTAAAAAGGAATGTCGTCCTCGACATTCAAAACAAACCACAGTAAGCCAGATTATCACCTAAAAGGAAACAAAGCCATACACAGAACAAGTAGGATACACTTTCTCTGCACTTGCTTTTCAAACCATCCATACTGATGATTCATCTGTTCATTTCCACGCTTGTTTGCTTTTCTCTTTTCTTTAATTCCTTTCATAGCTACACTGCCCGGTTATTTCATTTGCTCTCTCTTTACCTTTCAGCTGTAGGCGATTCTACCTTGGTGTTAGCGCTTTATCTCTTTGGACTCAACCTACTTCCATATTTTCTCAGTTGTGTTTGCAACATTTTTTTCTGGACTGTTTTTCTTTCTTGAATTTCTATTTCATAAACTGCTACCTTTAAATATTCTGCCATGTAAAACCATCTTTAAATTCTTCAAATTTTTTGGTGCCTTTCCATTATCGGCTTTTCACTACCAACCGATATTTTACTTCAACTTTATTCATGTCATCAACTGCCAGATTCTCAAAGAAAACCACATTACCATAACTGAATTTCCTGCCTCTCTATACCATTCTGTCCACGCTGTCTTAACTCATATCTAGCCAAAAACTACTGCTTCTTTGCCCAACCATGCAAAAATCTCATATTTTCCTTTAAGCATTCAATCTCGGATAATTTGTGAATATTAAACCTCCCATGCTTCCACTGCACCACTCTGATTACACTGAATACTTGACAAAATATTCCATAAATTCTGCTTCCACTTTTATTCACAATTGCTTCGCATTTTCATTATTACTCTGACTCTAGCTGGATTCAATAATAATTTTTTTTCTTCTCGCTTCTCAAATTACTTTACTCAATCAATCAATGCTGGAAGAAAATATCAAAATTTCTGGACTGCTTTCTCTAATACTTTAATTTTGATTGTGCCACATGCTTTAATTCTGAATCCTGCCATACCACGACTGACATATCCTGCTCTTTACATTCCTTTCTTACTTTAACATTCTCTGACTGGTTCAATCAATCTATTACATTACCCTTCAAAATATCTGCTCTCATTTGTGATATTGCATTCTCTTATTAGAAAATAAAACTGCTCAACTAATTCCGTGCATATTTCACCTTCAACTTTATTAAACTCTTTTTCAATCAGGTGCCATCTGACCTTAAGTTGTTCACCGTTTAACTAATCACATCTTTTCCTTTTCTACTTAACAATTTCAAATTTCCATTCATTTCTTGCTTTCTCTTCTTTTTCTATTCTACTCTGCCATACTCTGATATGTAATTATTCCTTAACTGTTCTATACCTTTTATTCTTACATCAAATTCTAAAGTACTTTTCTCGAGAAAATATCTATGCTCAATCTGAATCACTTTCTGTGTGCTGCCATGCAAACTCTCACTGAACATTTCCCAACCCTTTAATTATATTTGTTTCATAATCTACTCTACTCTTTCTTTCTCTGATCAATAACCTGCCAACTACATCAACCATAATATCATTCCTGCAAAACATTTCTCCTAATTATTTGTTGTTCAGCTTATCGCACTTTACCCTTCACACTGCAATTCTTGCTACTATACAACTGCCAAGGCCATGACCTAAAATTGATCTCTTTAAATATTATAATCTGCTCTACCTGATTTCTTTATTTCACTTTATTGCTTTATTTTCTAATGCTGAAATCATTGTTGTTACATCATATTAACTGTTATCCTTTTCATTCAAACCTTTACTTCAATTCCTCTCATAGTTTGCCTGTTGTTCCACTTTACTGATACTGTTTAACTGCTTCTCAGCGAATCCATCTTTTTCTATTTTACTCTTCATAGCTCTATCCTACTTCAAACATTCTTAATCTTAACTTCAATCTTTTCCTACACAACTCTACCTCTCTGCTTCACAAACTACACCCATTGCTAAACATCATTAACCTTATTTTAACACTGCATTCTTATAAACCATTCCATGCAATCCTCACAAATTACCACTTGCCAAATAAATATCTCTCTTATGGAATCCTCAGAAAAGTCTAACTGTGCACTGATCTCCTTTACTGCTTCCTTATCCGACTGATTATCTCGACACATACTTAACTAATATTTTTATCAAACTTCCTATTAGCATCACTATTCATAGCAGCACTATTCTCAAGCTCTTTATTACAACCATCTCTACTCATAAATACATTTAACCTGACTACCATACATTGTTGCTTCGCTGTTTATCAATACTTCATCTCAAACTGAACTGCCTCATACAATGATTCCAGACCTTTCATAACGCTAATCACATCATTATCTACACTACTTTATTTCTCATTAATATCATTATTCCACTGCTTCTTACCACATCATTACCCTATACCTGTCCTCTGTCAGCTCTGTATCTTACCAAAATATCTCAAACACACCTTTTCCAAATATTACTCTCCCTTTCTGATTATCATAACCGAATTCACTAATCCCTTTTCATTTCTATAATCAATAACCTTTAGACAACTGCACTTTGACTACAACTGGCACAATAAATCAACTACTAAACTTATACCACTAACCTCATCATTTCTCTATCATTACCAACAATTACCCAATATGCAAACAATCGAACATATTTCATAACTGATCTCCTCTAACCACATCTTTTCTCGACTATTACCACTAACTGCACACTTATAAAAACAAACACACAATTCACATATCAAAACCCACGTGAAAACCACTTTAAACCACATAAAACTGCAGACTTACTACCAGCAGTGGACATTAAACCATGTTTTGGGACATTGTAAGCTTAATGTCTTTTCATATTCTAACTGGACCCATTGCTCTGACACCAACTGTAACGGCCCTAGATATTTACGCCCAATAAGGCGCCATATCCAGATCCGCCTCCCGCGAACGGACCGAAGTCTCGCATGGGATAGCTCGTACACGTGTCCAGTAAGAATATAAAAACAATCACAACAATATAAGACATGAGAAAGTACATGTGCTCATATCTGCATATAACAATTTACAACTGTCCCCATACATTATTACATGTCCAATTAAAAAGTACAACCAGCTAGGGCATACCCCGAGGGAGCACAAGCTCACACAACACCACTACACTACTGCTGGTGGTACAAGTCTGCCACAACGCCATCGCAAGCCATACCAACGTTAAGCCCTGAAAAGAACTATAGGGGAGTGAGCCTCAACAAGTCACTGGCTCAGTAGGGGACTACCCAAAATTAACACACCAAACTAAAGAGACCTCAACCCCAAAGGGTCTCACTGGCAACGTCGATAGCCAAACCAAAGCATGCCTCATAACAATACATGATTAGCAACAATTAAATATAATCATATCAGCTAATACAAATCTCAGAACGGAAGAGGAACGACAAGACTAGTCCAACACCCCTAGTCTGGCTCAACAACTAAAATGCCTACCACAAGCCTCACAGGCAAACTATTACAACAACTGGTCGCCTAAGCTATAAGCTACACAGGCAAACCACTGTCTAGGCTACAAGCTTCACAGGCGAACCTCAAACACATGGGTAACAGACTACTGACCAAGAGCTAGTCCATTATACCCCAAACCATGATATGTTGAAAGCCACACACACACAGGGTAGCAGGACTAGCAACAGTGGGCCAATTCATCACACATTAAAACCATAATCGGAAGTTTACCCGAGGAAGGGTAAAACACAACAAGTGGAAGGTCTTACCACACAACCTCCACGGAGCACAACTCCACCACACACCAGCTGAAAAGGCTGGTACACAACGTACCACGAAAATTGGTACCCCCAAAGGGTACAGGTACCTACCACCACGAGGTACCACCACAAAGTCTCAGCACAACTGTGCCTCCTATCAGGCACACCACAACGGGTCAGACCACAACCCACGAGTCACTACACACAAACCACAACCAGTGGCAAAGCACGAGCCGGAATGAAATGACGCCACCACATGGAAACGACTACTGGTTCATGATGCCAGTATCCAGCCCGACAACACAACATAAGAACTACCTCTCAGCCTCGCAGTCACAGACATAAAATCCAATTTCCGCTCCACAAGCACAAGCCACAAAGAATAGTGGAGACCAACCAACACCACACCTGCAGAACACACACAGCTGCAGGTCCATGCCTGGCACCTTTAGGGACTCTGGCCTAAGCTCCCCAAGTGAGGCACTGGAAAATAGGACTAGCTGGGGACCAGTGTCAACTACTGGTGTCCGTACCCCCCCCACGAGCGCGCTACAAGCGACTGCACACCCACAAACACAAGCCGCTGCCCCTAGTCATCTTTCCCTCAGCCGGATGTACAACTCAAACACAAGAGTGAGGGTGTTCAGGACAGACGATGCAGACCTCGATGGTACACACAGTACTGGGACAAACCCTGAGCACAACAAACACATGTGCCTGGCTCACACAAAACCTGGGGTACCCAACTGAAGAGGTATTCCAGAATAGGCGTCGGACAACCAAATTCGGTAATGCACAAACCACGATACATACACATATTATCTTTATTACAAACCACGATATACATGTGAGGAATAGCTTGTCCCGGTCACTCTGTGACCTACAAGCTAGCCTACACAGATGCACACAACCACTACTTAACCAATAATATCCTGGCCTGTCATTGGTCACGAAGTGACCTCCACAGCCGCACCAAACTCGTTACACGATAATCACTTAATAACCATACTCATACCTTACTAGTTAACCCTCTTAGATACATATTCTATAATAGACATTAAAGGACCAAGGCTTGGTTCACACTGAAACCTCACTGCCCAGTCACCACAAACCAACCATATAAACACCGCTCAAACCATGCAACCCATATGTTAACCACGTAAACAACACGTCCACCACATGGACGACACGCCCAACGAGCGCTACAAGTGCCAATGCACCACTCACAGCAACCATGCACATAAAACATCAATAGTTGGATAATCGTACTATTTAAAACATGCACAATAGGACCTCTCGCTGAGGTCGCGACGTGGGGTAGTGTCCGCCTTTAGAACGCGACACCCCGATATGTCGCGTTCAAGGAGCTGAACGCGACGGGTCGGCCTATCGCATTCAGAACGCAGCAGAGGGCTCCGTCGCCTTCACAGATGAAAACCCTAATCCGGGATGCTCTTCCTAGATCACCCCCACAAGCCATACAAACCACGCTTAATTATCAATTCTCATGCTTTAATGATTGCCCTAGCATGATATCTACTATTTATAAAGCGATAAACAGTCTAAACATGCATCATACGCGATCCACACAATAAAACCAGGTGGGATCTCCCTACCTTCACGAAGAACACGCAAACCAACCACAGTACGGCGTCTCCCCCGCTCCATGCAACGTCCTCGCAGCGAGAGCGCACCGAAAACCACTCCAAAACACCAATAGCTAAAATCTGCTGCAGCAGCCTCCCCTAACCGAGCAGAGCTTGTGAAGCTCTGTTCGGTCAACCTTGCATAAAAACGCGTCACAGTTGAGAATGCGACGTGCACACTCCGTCGCGACCTGAACGGGATAGAGTAAGGCATCGCCTTCTCAAGGTCGACGTCAGCATGCCGCCCAGCGTGCGACATGCGGTGTGCATGCAGACGAGGACCGCATCTTGGCGGCAACGGGAACACGACCACCAAGGCCGTCGTGTTCAGAACGAGACGCACACCCTTGTCGCGTTCACAGGCAGAAAACCTGTGAGCGCTTTAGGCCCAATCTGCCGGCCCACAAAGCCTCACAACCTATAAGAAATCCTGAAACACAGGCTAATGGGCCATACACTGGCCATCAAACTTGCTAAGCCAGGATCCATGAAGATCCAAAAACGCTCGATGTTACAATCTAGTTCTTAAAACGTTAATCACTTATATTACTGCCTACACATTAAGGTGCAAATCTATTGGGCTAGTTCGTCATTTCCTACTTCTAAACATTTTAGGTGACAGAGACCAGGAGGAGGAAGGCCAGGCATCTGATGGGAATGCATCTGAGTGATGAGCAAATTCCATCCATAGTATTTACCTTAGTTTTCTTTGAGAATAGTTCATGTAGTAGGATCTGAGGAAGTAGAGACTTAGGTAATTTCCTTTTTTTAGTCATTTGAGTGTGATGTTAACGGTGTGGTGTTTGACAATAATAAGATTGTCTGTTGGTTTAGTTGTGTTCATTATGTGGGCCCTATATATTGTGTAGATACACATATAAAGTTTGTGAGCTAGAGGCATATTTTCCGACCACTCACATTCATATCATCAATTCCATACAATATTTCCGCTACGTAAGTTCTCAGGACGTGACAGTTTAGTGGTATCAAAGCCTAGGATACAAAAATAGGACTTATATGTCTCAGGATTAAGAGATACCCATGAAACTTAGGTCATGGAAATTACATATAGTGACTGCTGAGAATGGGTAGAGATTGGGAATAAACTAGTGTTATGAACTAAGCCTCATACCCATCAATCTTTATGAATAAGTAAGGACATTAATTGGTTGTTGTCCTTTTCTCAGGAACTTCATTAAGTCCTTAGCAAGGGCCCACAATCAATGGCAAGCCATGTAGGAAACTGTTGCAGGACTCACTCAAGCCCTATAGAATGTAGTGCAAGTTGGGAATCGGGCTGGAGCTAGGAATGGAGCTGGCAATCTGCATTGCAGCTTCAGGAGTTTGAATCCACCTCGCTTTTCTAGATCCCCTGACCCAGACGAAGCAGAATTGGCTGGAGGAAATGGAATAATCTTCTAAGTAATGCAATGCACTTAGAGGGAAATGTGTTAGTGTCTACTTTCCAATTTAATAAGGATGCCAAATCCTGTGGAAGGCCACATCGGCCCATCTACCTAATATTGCTGAACTAGAATGGGAAGAGTTCTAGAGATATTACGGGAAAGTACTTCTCCGAAAGGGTGCAAGAAAAGAAGGCGGCAGAGTTTGCATTGGCTAACACAAAGAGGAATGTCTGTGGCTGAGTAGAAGCTCAGTTCGCTCATTTGGCACAGTACATCCCACACCTGGTGGGTACAGAAAGACTGAAGGCTAACCGTTTTATGGATGGGCTGCGGCCCATGTTCATTGAAAAGCTGTGACCACATAACATCCGCACGTATGCGGAAATGGTCCAAAGATCAAATGGTGGAAGATACAATGGGAAAGTGGAAAGCCTCAAAGGGAAAGAAGTAGCAAGGCCAGCTTATATAAAGAAGGAAGCACCCCACACCCCTAGAATTGTTCACCCAGGAAACAATGGTAATAAGAGATCAAATGGAGGAAACGACGTCGAAATATAAGAAGATCAAGGTGGAAGAGCAATCGATCATGGAGAATTGCAAATTTTTTGATAAACCTAGACACCAAGCGAACGAGTGTTGAAAGAAGGCCGGAGCTTGCCTACGATGTGAAGTCACGATTACCATATACCCAACCGCCCCCATGCTAAAAGACCAGCTAGAAGGAACCAAGGTGTGGTAAAACGTCAGGGCATGTAAATATGATGATCCGAGCGGAAATCCTTGAAGGAGGAGGTATGGTGAAAGATGCTATTCGTGTTAAACCTTTAGACTGGTCTTATGATACCTTTCTTATTGGTATATTCCTAAGTAGGGGAGATGATTAAGGGAAAAGTTGGAAAAGAATAATCCAGCAGACTTACCATAGCTCATCTGGTGAATTACGATGGAGTCAGATTAACTATAGAAGAGGGCAGAAGTGGAAGGAATTAATAAATAGTATTAGTGGCCCATAGGTGAAGATGAATTGGCATTTATGATAATAAGGGTGCAAGGATGTTGATACAAGCTGGAGATTTGGAAGGATCAAATCTGAAACAACATCAAGGACCCTAATTACCAAGAATAACCTGATCATCTGTGAGACCCCCGAATTTTGTTCATTTTATATTGTGCATGTGGTATATACTTGTTATGTATATAGTGTGTGTGTATTAAATTTGTGCATGTATAATTATTTAATTACTCATATGCATATGTATGTATATATATATATTATATATATATATATATATATATATATATATATATATATATATTATATATTATTTTACGTGAATATAAGTGTTTAACTAGTTTTGTGCATATTGTACTTATTTAAATCCTATGTATATTGATTTTAGTAATTTGTGCATATAATCTATATTATTGCTATACATCTTGTAGGTATATATGAGTTATTTCTATGCATGTAATATATTTAAATGTGCATGTATTATCTAATTATTGATGTGCATATTGTATTTAGTTATTCCATACACATTGTTGTATATATATGTTGTGTACATATGTGTATATATGCATGTTTACTCTATACATATGATACTCTTTACTTCAGTACACATTCAATTGGTTGTAATGTAATTGTATATCTGTTTTGATGTATTTCTGTGTTCTGGCCGAACTGTCAATCAACGTCAACACAAAGTGACGTTGATTCATGTTGACGGCAGCATGTGTGTCGTTGACTGCATGGCCAGGAGAGATTGACGTCCAAATCGATGGACGCTAACTCCCTGTTAGCAGCAGCAAATGTTGACATTTATTTCCCAGTTTTATTACGATTTCAGATTTGGAAACGGCTGCATTTTCTCCACTTCCTGTTTCGGAAACCTAGCTCTAATGGTAGGAGACCTTACCCTAATGCGTACCCCAACCCGCCTAGTCTATAAAACCTTGAGTTTTGGCTGAGTTAGGTCTTTTTGGCTTTGGAAGAAACCCTAGAAACCCTGTGAGAAAACCCGATCTTTAGAGGGCTGGATCCGGCGACTGGAGGAGTATTCTGGCATTCTGCATCGACTAGAGGATACACCATACATTGAAGAAGCATCCCGACTCCGGTGTGCGGCCTACATCGCACCATGACCGGATCTGAAGTGGTTTTGAGCAGCTTCTTGGCTTGGCCAAGGAGAGCATCTTTGAGCTAATTAGACCATTGTAGAATTTTTATAAGGCAAGTAACCTTTGTACATCATCCCTACACATGTCTTCTAGGTCCCAAGTATTTTTACAGAATTTTCCTCGTTTCTTGGAACCCCCATTCACCATGATTTATGCGTGTAGTCTGCACTTCTGCAGACAGGAACTTAACGGCCAGCTTGCTGCCGTTAAGATCCGGATTAGCGGCAACATCGTGTGCCGTTAACCTGGTTGGCGGCGACCTCTGTGCCGCCAAGTTCTTCAGGTCTTTTTACAAAATGCATGTTTGATCTCTGTGGTATATTTTCTAGACTTCTGGATGTGTTTACATGCTGTGAGAATTATCTTGGTCAAGTATATTCATAGGTCACATCATGAGGCTAGGATAATTTTTGTATACAGTTTTATTTATTAGAATTCTGTAAATGGATTGTGAGTAGAGATATTCCTGATAATTCCTGAATAATTAGATTTCTTGTACCTTAAGGTTTCATAAAATTTCCATGTGCTTATAATGACTGTTGGCAGGTTTTGAAAGGGTTATGCATGACTTTCCTACGATGTACCATGTGTAATGATTTTAGTGATAAATATGCCTGAAACATGTTTTAATTGTTATAATTATTCTACAGTCTGAAAAAATCTGAAAAATTGAGCAGCGACATGTTTACTGTTTAGTACTAGTGATAAAAATTTGATTCTGTTTTGATGACAGTAGGTACTGACACTGTTACTGATTTGATAAGGGAAAAATGATCATATTGAGCATGTTAAGTTCATTATATGAAATGCGGTGATTAGCAGCATGATTAGGACTATGTTATGATCAAATTATCACTGTTAAACATCATGGTTAAGTTCTGTAATCTAAAATGTGAATGTTATTCAAAGAGAATGAGAAAAAGAATAAAAGCGTGTATATGAGTGAGTAAAACAATGGAATAAAATGTGATAATGTGCTTAATGTAAAAGTGAGCCGAGATTGACACTGCTACCATAGAGGTCTGAGAGCCCTACTGTAGAAAAGTCCCTATGGGAAGGCTCAACATTTAAATGATATCCTAAGGGCATTAGGATGAAATCCTAGAGGTGGACAAGTACCACTGGATAGGGTGGAGAGGGCTTCTCCCGGTCTGCGCAGTTAACCAAGATTCCTCACTAGTTTGCCTAGGTGGCGAGTGTGTGATAAATGAAGTGAAATGCTATATGCTAATTGCTAAATGATAAGAGTGTGTGTTCCTCTTGATGGTAGTTAGGACTATGTGTCACAGTAAATTAAGTGTAAAAAGGTGTAAAATGAGAAAGTGGCACATGGTAAGTGCAAGTAAAGTGATAAATGAAAATGCATGTGAAAACCAAGGTAAAATACATATATTCATAGCATTCATGTGTTAATATGTTAAATATAATATCATGTTTAGTACCATGTTATGTAGTTTAATAACATCCATGTACTAGTGTTATGTGAATATGAGCAAATGTGAAAAGTGAATATGTGTTAGTGTAGTATGAATGGGTTAGCATGGGAAAGGATGTTAATTCATGTAAATGTGATTTATTCAAATTAAAACAGCAAGCTAAATGTGTGGAAAAATATTATATTTACATCTGAAATTGGTTAGATAACATGCTAGGATTGTAATTACCATATACCTAGATCCATGTTTTAAATTGCATAGAATTGTGATGTGAATTGAATGAAATTCGAAACCTTAAATCATGTTGACACATAATGTATAGAAAGCATGCTATAGGTAATTCAAGAATATTTGATTATGTTAAGAATATGACTAATATGTTCTATGTTTAGTAACATGAACCAAATGTTTATCATACTTAGAAAAACTGTCTAGGTTGTTTATGTTAATTGTTAAAGTGATATAAAGCATGTGCCATGTAATTTGTTTATGGTTTAAAAGCAGCACCTGTTTCCTTATTGTTTAATAGTTATCATGTGTGTGATGTGTGTAAGGTGGTGTACTTACATTGCTTGCTGGGTCTTTTAGACTCATACTTGCTTCGGCGTACAGATGTGACAGGTGTTCCCGTGCCTGAGGAATGTAGCGAAGATCGACGCCGAAAATGAGAAGTAGCTACTTGTGGAGATCATTTATTAGTTGCTTTATTTCATAGTATGAATAATGTTATTTGTATGGACAATGTAATAGACAATGCATTTCTTTGGAATTGTAATAATGTGGACTTTGTCATTTACATTTGCTATATAAACTATGGAATGGATGTTGATGATGAATAATAATGAGAGTTATTTCTTTTATTCCTGATGTCCTCATTTTGTGTTCATGTATATATCAACCTATCGTTTAGTGTTGGGTTATTATCCCACTATAATGATGCCCTTTAATGGGGATTGGTATAATCGTACCGGTATAAAGAGGGTCATTACAGATGGTATCAGAGACCAGGTTGAGACTGTACATGGATAAACCATCATCTTCACGATATTGCAAAGTCTTTATAGAAAATTTATCCATATATGTAGAAAATATTTAATAATGAAAGGAAGATAGTAAGAAAAGGGTTAGGATTTAGTAACTAGATTCTAACTAGATTAATTGTTTTGCAGGCTATGGCGAGTCATGGTAAGTGTGGTGATCAGGCTAGGGAGCATGCGCAGAGGCGCAAAGTAAGGAGGTTCGTGAAGAGGCTCAAGCCATCACTGAGAGCTAGACTTTTAGAGTTTGACCCCCGCAATTTGGAAGAGGCTCTCAGCGCAGCAAAAGTCGCACCCCAATTAGTAGTGTCTACAGCTAGTGACAAGCCCGAGTGTGTACATTGTGGCAAGCGTCATGTTGAGACGTGTGTTGGTTAAAATCGAGAAGATGTCTAAAGTGTGGCAGCAAGGATCATCGGATTAGAGAGTGTCTGAATCTGAAGGAGCTCGTTCCACGAGATGTTCCAGCAACTGCAACAACAAAGCTAGCAGTAACCGGCCAAGGAGAAATGTTAATCGGAGATGACTCAACGACGTCACCAGACGTACTCGATCCGATCGTCGAGAACGAAGATCTTTTGCAAGGAGGGGAGGGTGTGAGACCCCCGAATTTTGTTCTTTTATATTGTGCATGTGGTATTTACTTGTTATGTATATAGTGTGTGTATTAAATTTGTGAATGTTATAATTATTTAATTATTCATGTGCATATGTATGTATGTATGTATTATATTATAACTAATTTTGTGCATATTGTACTTATTTAAATCCTATGTATATTGAATTTAAGTAATGTTTGCATATAATCTGTAATTATTGCTATACATCTTGTAGGTATATATGAGTTTATTTCTATGTATGTAATATATTTAATGTACATGTATTATCTAATTATTGATGTGCATATTGTATTTAGCTATTCCATACACATTGTATGTAATTATGTTGTGTACATATGTGTATATGCATGTTACTCTATACATATGATATCTATTTACTTGTACACATTCAATTGGTTGTAATGTAATTGTATATCTGTTTTGATGTATTTCTGTGTTCTGGCCGAAATGTCAATCAACGTCAACACAAGTGACGTTGATTTCATGTTGACGGCAGCATGTGTGTCGTTGACTGCATGGCCAGGAGAGATTGACGTCCAAATCGATGGACGCTAACTCCCTGTTAGCAGCAGCAAATGTTGACATTTATTTCCCAGTTTTATTACGATTTCAGATTTTGAAACGGCTGCATTTTCTCCACTTCCTGTTTCGGAAACCTAGCTCTAATGGTAGGAGACCTTACCCTAATGCGTACCCCAACCCGCCTAGTCTATAAAACCTTGAGTTTTGGCTGAGTTAGGTCTTTTTGGCTTTGAAGAAACCCTAGAAACCCTGTGAGAAAACCCGATCTTTAGAGGGCTGGATCCGGCGAGGAGGAGTATTCTGGCATTCTGCATCGACTAGAGGATACACCATACATTGAAGAAGCATCCCCGACTCCGT
Organism: Colocasia esculenta; assembly: GCA_014218235.1. Classification (NCBI taxonomy): domain Eukaryota; kingdom Viridiplantae; phylum Streptophyta; class Magnoliopsida; order Alismatales; family Araceae; genus Colocasia; species Colocasia esculenta. The sequence continues at coordinate 35,505 of JACBKR010000376.1, forward strand.
TGTGCGGCCTACATCGACACAATGACCGGATCTGAAGTGGTTTTGAGCAGCTTCTTGGCTTGGCCAAGGAGAGCATCTTTGAGCTAATTAGACCATTGTAGAATTTTTATAAGGCAAGTAACCTTTGTACATCATCCCTACACATGTCTTCTAGGTCCCAAGTATTTTTACAGAATTTTCCTCGTTTCTTGGAACCCCCATTCACCATGATTTATGCGTGTAGTCTGCACTTCTGCAGACAGGAACTTAACGGCCAGCTTGCTGCCGTTAAGATCCAGGATTAGCGGCAACATCGTGTGCCGTTAACCTGGTTGGCGGCGACCTCTGTGCGCCAAGTTCTTCAGGTCTTTTTACAAAATGCATGTTTGATCTCTGTGGTATATTTTCTAGACTTCTGGATGTGTTTACATGCTGTGAGAATTATCTTGGGTCAAGTATATTCAGTAGGTCACATCATGAGGCTAGGAGGAATTTTTGTATACAGTTTTATTTATTAGAATTTCTGTAAATGGATTGTGAGTATGAGATATTCCTGATAATTCCTGAATAATTAGATTTCTTGTACCTTAAGGTTTCATAAAATTTCCATGTGCTTATAATGACTGTTGCAGGTTTTGAAGGGTTATGCATGACTTTCCTACGATGTACCATGTGTAAATGATTTTAGTGATAAATATGCCTGAAACATGTTTTAATGTTATAATTATTCTACAGTCTGAAAAAATCTGAAAAATTGAGCATGCGACATGTTTACTGTTTAGTACTAGTGATAAAAATTTGATTCTGTTTTGATGACAGTAGGTACTGACACTGTTACTGATTTGATAAGGGAAAAATGATCATATTGAGCATGTTAAGTTCAATTATATGAAATGCGGTGATTAGCAGCATGATTAGGACTATGTTATGATCAAATTATCACTGTTAAACATCATGGTTAAGTTCTGTAATCTAAAATGTGAATGTTATTCAAAGAGAATGAAAAAAAGATAAAAGCGTGTAATGAGTGAGTAAAACAATGGAATAAAATGTGATAATGTGCTTAATGTAAAAGTGAGCCGAGATTGACACTGCTACCATAGAGGTCGAGAGCCCTACTGTAGAAAAGTCCCTATGGGAAGGCTCACCATTTAAATGATATCCTAAGGGCATTAGGATGAATCCTAGAGGTGGACAAGTACCATCGGATAGGTGTGGAGAGGTCTTCTCCCGGTCTGCTGCGCAGTTAACCAAGATTCCTCACTAGTTTGCCTAGGGGGCGAGTGTGTGATAAATGAAGTGAAATCTATATGCTAATTGCTAAATGATAAGAGTGTGTGTCCTCTTGATGGTAGTTAGGACTATGTGTGTCACAGTAAATTAAGTGTAAAAAGGTGTAAAATGAGAAAGTGGCACATGGTAAGTGCAAGTAAAGTGATAAATGAAAATGCATGTAAACCAAGGTAAATACATATATTCATAGCATTCATGTGTAATATGTTAAATATAATATCATGTTTAGTACCATGTTATGTAGTTTATAACATCCATGTACTAGTGTTAATGTGAATATGAGCAAATGTGAAAAGTGAATATGTGTTAGTGTAGTATGAATGGGTTAGCATGGGAAAGGATGTTAATTCAGTAAATGTGATTTATTCAAATTAAAACAGCAAGCTAAATGTGTGGAAAAATATTATATTTACATCTGAAATTGGTTAGATAACATGCTAGGATTGTAATTACCATATACCTAGATCCATGTTTTAAATTGCATAGAATTGTGATGTGAATTGAATGAAATTCGAAACCTTAAATCATGTTAGACATAATGTATAGAAGCATGCTATATAGGTAATTCAAGAATATTTGATTATGTAAGAATATGACTAATATGTTCTATGTTTAGTAACATGAACCAAATTGTTTTCATACTTAGAACATGTCTAGGTTGTTTATGTTTAATTGTTAAGTGATATAAAGAATGTGCCATGTAATTTGTTTATGGTTTAAAAGACAGCACATGTTTCCTTATTGTTTAATAGTTATCATGTGTTGATGTGTGTAAGGTGGTGTACTTACATTGCTTGCTGGGTCTTTTAGACTCATACTTGCTTCGCGTACAGATGTGACAGGTGTTCCCGTGCCTGAGGAATGTGTAGCGAAGATCGACGCCGAAAATGAGAAGTAGCTACTTGTGGAGATCATTTATTATTGCTTTATTTCATAGTATGAATAATGTTATTTGTATGGACAATGTAATAGACAATGCATTTCTTTGGAATTGTAATAGTGGACTTTGTCATTTACATTTGCTATATAAACTATGGAATGATGTGATGATGATGAAATAAGATGAGTTATTTCTTTTATTCCTGATGTCCTCATTTTGTTCATGTATATATCAACCTATCGTTTAGTGTGGGTTATTATCCCACATAATGATGCCCTTTAATGGGGATTGGTATAATCGTACCGGTATAAAGAGGTTCATTACAAAGATGGTATCAGAGACCAAGGTTGAGACTGTACATGGATAAACCATCATCTTCACGATATTGCAAAGTCTTTATAGAAAATTTATCCATATATGTAGAAAATATTTAATAATGAAGGAAGATAGTAAGAAAAGGGTTAGTATTTAGTAACTTAGATTCTACTAGATTAATTGTTTTGCAGGCTATGGCGAGTCATGGTAAGTGTGGTGATCAGGCTAGGGAGCATGCGCAGCGGCGCAAAGTAAGGAGTTCGTGAAGAGGCTCAAGCCATCACTGAGAGCTAGACTTTTAGAGTTTGACCCCCGCAATTTGGAAGAGGCTCTCAGCGCAGCAAGTCAGCACCCCAATTAGTAGTGTCTACAGCTAGTGACAAGCCCGAGTGTGTACATTGTGGCAAGCGTCATGGTGAAGACGTGTGTTGGTTAAAATCGAGAAGATGTCTAAAGTGTGGCAGCAAGGATCATCGGATTAGAGAGTGTCTGAATCTGAAGGAGCTCGTTCCACGAGATGTTCCAGCAACTGCAACAAAGGCTAGCAGTACCGGCCAAGGAGAATGTGTTAATCGGAGATGACATCAACGACGTCACCAGAGGTACTTCGATCCGATCGTCGAGAACGAAGATCTTTTTCAAGGAGGGGAGGGTGTGAGACCCCCGAATTTTGTTCATTTTATATTGTGCATGTGGTATTTACTTGTTATGTATATAGTGTGTGTATTAAATTTGTGAATGTTATATTATTTAATTATTCATGTGCATATGTATGTATGTATGGATATATATATAATAACTAATTTTGTGCATATTGTACTTATTTAAATCCTATGTATATTGAATTTAAGTAATGTTGTGCTATAATCTGTAATTATTGCTATACATCTTGTAGGTATATATGAGTTTTTCTATTTATGTATATATATTTAAATGTACATGTATTATCTAATTATTGATGTGCATATTGTATTTAGCTATTCCATACACATTGTATGTAATTCTGTTGTGTACATATGTGTATATATGCAGTTTACTCTATAGAGAGATCGGTGTTCGAGAGAGAATGCTGGTAGAGAAGGAGTGTAGAGAATAATTAATAATAAAAGAAAAAGAATGATAGAAGAGAAGAGAGATCGGTGGTAGAGAGAAATGGGGGAGGATAATAATAGAAAAAAGAAAAAGAAAGAAGAGAAGAGAGATCGGTGGTAGAGAGAGAGGGGGAGGATAATAATAAAAGAAGAAAAAAGAAAGATAGAAGAGAAGAGAGATCGGTGGTAGAGATAGAGGTTGAATAGATAGATTAAAAAAGGAAAAGAAGAAGAAGAAGAAGAGGAGGAAGAGAGAGATCGTGAAAGAGATTAAAAAAAAGAAAAAAGAAGAAGAAGAGGAGAGGAGGAAGAGAGAGATCGTGAAAGAGTAAGGGAGAGGTAGAAATAGATAGATTGAAAAAAATAGAAGAAGAAGAAGATGAGAAAGAGAGAGATCGTGAAAGATTAAGAAATTAAAAAAAGGGCTTCTCTTTTTGCAGATGTTGATCAGTAGACGTGGACTTCCCTTCTCAATGCAAGGACGACGACGACACAAGTTACAGTGCATCTAGAACAGCAGGCTCCCCTCTTGGTCGTTCCTCCCCTTACAAATTCTCTAAAAATGAAACACTATAAGAGAGAGAGAGTTTTTGAACATTGAGACATTACGGAGGATAAACAGGACGAAAAAAGAAAAACAGTATTTATAGGGGTTGGCACGTATCTCGAGGTGTGAAAATATATTTTGATTAGGAGAGTTGGCCCAAATTTGAGATTCAATACGATAGTTAAATCATGATGGATTTAGTCGACGCTATTTAAAAAGTGTGACCGGGTGACCAGGCGCATATTGGACAATTAATTTAGGAAAAATTTTGTTGTCAAAAATTCACCTAAAAATTGCGACATATCAAATCATCACAAATTAGAGGAATCCGTACCCAACTAAAACTTGCCAAAAATAAATTTTAAAATTTTTTAAAATCGCGGTCACTTAAGTTGTCGCAAGTTAGAAAGAATTTAGTTACCTTTTCCTGCGCCGCCGCCACCACCATTTGAGATCAAAATGGCGACCATTTGCTTGGTCGCCATTTTGAATCCCTTTTTTTTTACCTTTTCAGCCACCGCCACCCATTTGAAATATTTTTTTATTTTTCCCTTTTCTTTTGTTTTTCTTTTGAAAAGTCTCTTTAAAAATGTCATAAAATATTAAAAATTCCCAAATATCTCAAAAATGGGAAAACGTAAAAACAATGATAAAAATAAGCAAAATCATTAAAAATTACAATTTAGAAGGCCACTTGGCATATTTCAATATAACATGAGATTTGCTCATTGCAGTGTTGATAGCTATACAGTTGTTATTGATAATTATGTTATTTTTATTGACAAATGGTCATTAGTTCATAAGAATCTATTACCATTTCATTATAAATATGATAATTGACTAAAACTCTTGTGTGCATTTTATTTTTAGGTTAATGGGCCAATCAACAAGAATTTGTTAATGGATCAGTTGGACCAAGAGAAAATAATGAGAGATTCTAATTTTAAAATCTTTCCTCTCTCTCTTTCTTTTTAATTTTCAAACTCTCTCTTATTTTAAAAATCTCTCTATATTTCAAAAACATTTTTCTAAACTCTTTCTTCTTTCTATCTATATTTTAAAGACTCTATCTCTCAACCTCTCTTATTCCCTTCCACCGACCTTCTCCCTCTCAACCCTCTCCTCTAATATCTTCTTCCCCCTTCTCTTCTTCTTCTCTTCTTCCTCTTCTTCATCTCTTCTTTCTCCCTCTCTTACTTCTTTCTCTCTTGTTGGATCTCTTATTTTAATGATAGTCAAATGTGATTCATTAATATTTTGAAATCATACTTACCATGCTTACATTTTTCTCTCACAATGCTTCCTTCATTTACAGCTCAAGAAATGGTCTGTGGTGTCGACACAGCTCAACTGTGTGTCGACACTAGTGCACTGACCCAGAACAAGGTCATCAGTAAGTACCCAGTGGTGTCGACACAGTCTAGCTGTGTGTCGACACTGGTTCCAGATTCCAGGAGATGATTTCTGTATCATCTGGGACAGGGTGTCGACACATAGGTAAGGTGTGTCGACACAGTCAATCTATTTTTTCTCTCTCTTCTTTATCTAATTAACAGGGACGCGTGGAAACTTTTGGGAAAGGCTTTTTGGGCGGGAACTTTTATGCCCACAGATCCCAAGATATTTTGTGGACCCATGGGGCTATAAATACCCCTTATCCACTTGGCTTTAAAGAGAGATCGAGCCACACTTCTGTTCTTCCAAGACTCTAGAGAATTCCGGCCAATTCCTGAGGAAGGCTCCAACCTGGCGAATTGCTCCCAGATCTGAAGGAACAAGAGGTTTGTATGCCTTAGATGATCCAATTGAAGGAGAATTTCGATCCATCTGAGTCTTCTTCCTGGAGCTGAAGCAGAAGAACTGATCCCCATTCCTGAAGCAGAAACAGGGATCTTCGAACCAGTCCTCTTCAATTTGGAATTCAATTGCTCCGACTGGTTTCTCATTTCAATTTCACTCTATACTGTGTGTTTTTGTGAAAGTGGTGCAATCCTTGTGCCCAATTTCACGTGTGTGTGATTGAATCTGAGATTTCTGTATCTCAGAGTGTGTGTGTTCCTTTGTGACTTTTCTGAACTGGCAAGATAAGCCACATGTGTGTGTGTGTGGATGGTGGATGTAGGATACAATGTTGTGTAATCCGAACCACCCTAAATCTGTGTCATTGTGGTTTGCTTGTCTCTTGTGTTAGATGCTTGATAGGTTCGTCAAAATTTCATCATCTAACTTGTCTAATTTGTTTAGAATTGTCATTAACACTCAGATTTCACACTCAATTAAGTTTCTCTAAGTTCTGTTCGAAGGTTTTTAAAATTTGGAGAAATCTATTCACCCCCCCCCTTCTAGATTTCTAGTAGCAGTTTTTTCCGCAACATTTCATTTGGTATCAGAGCAGGTTCTCATTACACTTTAAGTGTTTGATCTAACGATCAAGAGTTTATTGCTATGGAGAATGTTAGGGGATTTATTGCTGAAGGTCATTCAATCTCTAGGCCTCCTTTTTTCGATGGATCTGACTATGCTTATTGGAAAAACAGGATGCAAGTATTCCTTAGAGCACAGAATTATGAGCTCTGGAAGATTGTTGACAAGGGACCAGATGAACTTCCTGAGGATGAAAGTCTATGGACCAAGGACCAGATCAACAAGTCCACACTCAGCTGGAGTGCCATGAACATGATGCAATGTGCCATCCATCCCAAGGAGTATTCCAGAGTGTCCTCATGTAAGTCTGCCAAGGAGATGTGGGATAAACTCCAACTCATTTATGAGGGAACTTCTGAGGTAAGAGAGACCAAGGCAAGTATTCTAGTCTCAGAATATGAAATGTTCAGAATGAAGAGTGATGAAACTATTTCTGAGATGTTTGCTAGATTCATGCTTTTAGTAAATGGTCTTAGAGGTCTAGGAAAGGACTATTCAAATAGTGACCTTGTTAGGAAAGTCCTTAGATCACTTCCATCAGCTTGGCACACAAAGCTACTGTAATTGAGGATTCCAAAATCTTCAACCATGCAATTGGATGAGTTAATAGGTTCTCTCATGACATATGAAATTAACTTGAAAAGAAATGCATCTTTGAACACATCTAAGAAACCTATTGCTCTAAAAGCTTCATCTAGCTCAAAAATTGTTACTGATCAATCTGATGAAAATGATGATTCTTCTGATGAAGAGAATGATGAAGAACTAGCCTTATTGACAAGGCAGTTCAAAAAGTTTTTGAGAAAGAAAGGAAAAGGTAAGTTCAAGCCCTTCATCAGAAAGGATATTTCAAGGAAAATGATTTCAATAAAAAATTGGAAACCACTAAAAAGACTGACATTATTTGTTATGAATGCAGGAAAAGGACACATGAGAGGAGAGTGTCCTGATCTAAAGAAGAAGCTGAAAAATCAGATATTCAAGAAGACAAGAGCAATGTTAGCTACATGGAGTGATGAGGATGAAGAAGACCAAGAAGAAAGTAGCTCAGATGAGGAAGAGGTGACATGTCTTATGGCTAGGCATGAAGAAAATACTGAGGTAAGTCCTTCCTTTGAAGATTTTACAACTGATGACTGGAGGAAGCCTATGCTGTGTTATTTGAAAAATTGTGTGAATTAAAATCTGAAAATAAGACATTGAAAAGAAAAATGAACAGCATGGTGCAAAGTCCTCAAGAATCTGAGCAATTAAAATTGTTGACTGATGAAATCAATAATCTAAAAAAGGAGAAAGAATGTGTGGATGAACAAATTGATGAAATCAAGGAGAGATGTCAATCAATTGAAAAAGAAAAATAGATCTTGATGAATGAAAATGAAAAACTCATAAATGAAAAAGAGGTGATACAAGAGGAACTAAAAACTATTAAAAAGAACTGGATGACAAGAAAGAGACCTTGTCAAAACTTGTCAAAGGCAAGCAAAACCTAGATGCTATCTTAGGAATTCGAAAGAACACCATCAAACATGGTTTAGGTTTCAGCCTGAAAACAAAGAAAAATTGGACAAACCTTGATAACTTCATTTGTTCAAGGTAGTACCTCTTATAGCAACTTTGAAGAGAACATCAAAGAAAAACCACAAACAAATCTAAAATCCAAAAACAAAACCCAAGTGAGACATGAAAAAGTTCAAAGCAAAAATCAACAAAAATGGAAATCAAATGATAGACCAGATTTGTATCCAAAGAACAACAATTTCTCAGTTGGATATAATTTTCATACCAAAAGGAATAATGTTTTTACACCACAAAGAGTCATGATGTGCACAATATGCAAGAAATCTGGTCATACTGATGAAAAATGCAGATCAAGAACAAATTTCAAGAAAATAAAACAAATCTGGATTCCAAAACATCTTGCTGTTGAGCTGAAACAACTGATGGGACCAAAGCAATTTGGGTACCAAAATGTTTTTTCTAAATCTGTTTTGCAGGAATGTCTTACAGCCCACAAGAAGGATAAGTGGTACCTTGATAGTGGCTGTTCAAGACATATGACTGGAGATAAAGGAAAATTTTCTACATTGATTGAAAAAGATGGTGGACAAGTAATTTTTGGAGGTAAGAACAAAGGTTAAATCACTGGAAAAGGAAAAATTGGTCAGACTCCTTCAAGCTCCATTAAGAATGTTTTACTTGTTGAAGGTCTTGATCATAATCTCTTGAGCATAAGTCAACTATGTGACAAAGGCCTTAAGGTAATTTTTGATTCTGAATCATGTGAAATTGTTGAAAAAGATTCTGGAAAAATAAAATTTCTTGGCCAAAGAATAAATAATGTTTACTTGGTTGATTTGAATGATCATCAACATGAAAATTTGTGTCTTGTTGCCAATCAGCATGATCTATTTCAACTGTGGCATAGAAGGTTAGGTCATGCTAGTGAAAATGTTCTGAATAAGTTGTTAAGAAATTCTCTTGTGAATGGTTTGCCAAAAATGAAGAAAAAGAAAATGCAATTATATGTGCTTCATGTGCCCAAGGCAAACAAACCAGGAAATCTTTCAAATCTGTTGCACCCTTAATCACCTCCAAACCTTTGAATTGTTGCATATGGATTTATTTGGTCCAACTAGGACACTCAGTCTTAGTGGACATAGATTTGGATTTGTGATTGTGGATGATTTTTCTAGATTCACATGGGTGTATTTTCTATCTCACAAGAGTGACACATTAGAAAACTTCAAAGAATTTGTTGATAAAATTGAAAATGCAAAAACAAATAAAATCCATTCTATCCTTACTGATCATGGTGGAGAATTTGACAATAATTTGTTTTTTATTTTTGCAGGAATAAAGGAATTGAGCATAAGTTTGCTTCTCCAAGGACTCCTGAACAAAATGGAATTGTAGAAAGGAAGAATAGGACTCTAGTTGAAATGGCAAGAACCTTGTTGATTGAAAGTAAGCTTCCAAGAAAATTCTGGGCAGAAGCTGTCAACACATCATGCTATGTCCTCAACAGGGTAATGGTAAGACCAGTCCTTAAGAAAACTTCCTATGAACTTCTGAAAGGTAAGAAACCCCACATTGCATATTTTAGAGTCTTTGGATGTAAAGTTTTCATTCACAATAATGACAAACATGATCTTGATAAATTTGAAAAGAAAAGTGATGTAGGCATCTTTCTTGGATACTCTGAAAATTCAAGGTCATATAGAGTGTTTAACAATGAATCAATAGTGTAGAGGAAACTCCTCATGTCATATTTGATGAGAATATTGAAAAATCTACTGACCTTGATTTGTGCAGGAATCAAGAAGAAGATGCTGACATTCTTATGAGAGAAAAAGATCAAACTGTGGAAAATGAAGAAGCTGCTGAACCTGAAACTGAGTCGACACCACAGGACACTGAGTCGACACCAGAGCAGGTAAGCACAGCAACAAGAGGTAATTTCAAATACTCTAAAGACCATCCACTTGAGAATGTTGTTGGAAATGTTCATGACAGAGTCCATACAAGATCTCATTTTAGAAATGTCATTGAACAAGATCATATGGCTTTTATTTCTCAAATAGAACCCAAAAACATTGAAGAAGCACTAAAAGATGATTCTTGGATAGAAGCCATGCATGATGAATTGAATCAATTCAAAAGAAATAATGTTTGGAGTCTAGTTCCTAAAAATCCTGAAAACTCAATAATTGGAACTAGATGGGTGTTTAGGAATAAGTTGAATGAAGAAGGAAAAGTTGTCAGAAATAAAGCAAGACTGGTTGCTAAAGGATATAATCAAGAATTTGGAGTTGACTTTGAGGAATCCTTTGCACCAGTAGCTAGATTAGAAGCAGTGAGAATTCTCTTGGCATATGCATGTTCCAAAAACTTCAAATTGTTTCAAATGGATGTGAAAACTGCCTTTTTAATGGTTATATTAAAGAAGAAGTTTTTGTTGCTCAACCCCCTGATTTGAAGATCTTGATAAACCTAACCATGTTTACAAATTGCATAAAGCTCTTTATGGTTTGAAACAGGCTCCGAGAGCATGGTATGATAGATTGAGCAATTTTCTGGTTAGTAAGAATTACTCCAGAGGTAAGGTGGATCAAACTCTTTTCACAAGATCAATCCACAATCATATCATTGTAGTTCAAGTGTATGTAGATGATATCATTTTTGGATCCACTAACCCTTCACTGTGTGAAGAATTTTCTAATCTAATGCACAGTGAATTTGAAATGAGCCTAATGGGAGAATTACAATTCTTTCTTGGTTTGCAGGTCAAACAACATGAGGATGGATTCTTTATTAATCAAGCCAAATATGTCAAAGAGCTGCTCAAGAAATTTCACTTTGAACAAGCCAAACCAGCAACTACTCCCATGAGTACTAGCATCAAATTGGAAAAAGATGAAAAAGGTAAACTGGTTGATGCAAAGCAATACAGAGGTATGATTGGATCTCTTTTGTATCTTACTGCAAGTAGACCAGATATTCAATTTAGTGTATGTCTTTGTGCTAGATTTCAGTCTAGTCCAAAAGAGAGTCATTTGCTTGCAGTTAAGAGGATTTTTAGATATCTCTGTGGAACTTGTGATTTGGGTTTATGGTTTCCAATTGGATGTCCTGCTAATCTAATTTCATATTCTGATGCTGATTATGCTGGGTGTAAACTTGACAGGAAGAGTACTAGTGGATATTGTCAATTCTTAGGAAATTGCATGATAACATGGGCATCCAAAAAGCAACACTCAGTTGCACTATCTACTGCAGAAGAAATATGTTGCTGCAGGAAGTTGTGCAACTCAAGTGTTGTGGATTAAAAGTCAATTGCTTGACTACAACATTGATATTGGATGTTCATCTATCATGTGTGACAATACTAGTGCAATCAATCTTTCCAAAAACCCAATTCAACACTCTAGAACAAAACACATTGAAATCAGGCATCATTTTCTAAGAGATGAAGTTGCAAATAAAAGCATTGAATTAGAGTTCATCCCTACTGAAAAACAAATTGCAGATATTTTCACAAAACCTTTGGCTGAAGATAGATTCACTTCCTTAAGAAGAGAACTTGGAATATGCAACTTGGAATAAAAAAAAAATGAGAACTTTGTGATTCGTTATGCTAAGATTATGAGGTATATCAAATGGTGATTAGTGGAAGAACAAGTTATGCTTGTTTGAAAGCTATCATTATGTGTTGAGGAAACTCCTCCACCAAGTACCCATGATCTAAAATGTGTAAGAATCATTCTGTTCTTTCTTTTGTGTTGTGATTGTCATTCATGTGCTTGAAACATAATTGATCATGTATGTTTACTTGATGAATTTGACTGCCAAAAACTGAATGTTGAAGATTGACTGTTCCTAGATGATTACTTTCTGACATTGAATGTCAATTGGATGTCATTGAGTTGAATGTTGAATGGCTCATTAATGCACATATGAGGGGGAGCTTGTTGCTTGAGAAACACAGGTAAGGTCTGAGAATTGAATTCAGAATCAGAACTGTTTATGAAGTCCTTTTGAGAACAAGTTGCTGGAGTTGATCAAGATAATGCTGAAGTCTGATTGAGTTGCTGAAAACTTCTGTGTGGTGAACATATCTCACACTGAATTCTATCCAATTCATGCTCATTCTTGTAATCATTATCTCTTCAATTTCAATTTCATCAAATTCACTTGATCATCTTACTCATTCTTTCACTGAAGAAGGATTTCTTTACTTGTGATGACAAATAGATGAGATCAATAACTCAGGGGGAGCTAAAGAATTCATTACCATTTTCTCTCATTAAACAAAAGTTAATTCAGTGTGTTGATGAATATCTAATACATGAAATGTTCATTCATTCTTCTGAAGAACGTAAGGGGTGATTTCTTAAATGCTATAACATGTTCTTTCTGTTAACACTCTTTTTTACTTTGAATTCCTCAAGTAATTTGATTTCTTTCATAGATTTTTGCTCAATTATGTATTGATTTTAAACACTTCCTTCAAGACTGATGAAAGGTAAAGCTGTGTCAAAAGTCTCAATGTTCATTTTAAAGAAAATGTTTTACAGAGCAATGGCATAACACTGAGAAACTGCACACCTTCACAAACAGTGAAGTGCCATGTATGTCATGAAGTGCTGTGTTATCTCTGTTCTAAGGGGTAAAATAAAGACAAAAATAACTAATGTTAACTGAGTAACTGGAAATATTGGCGTCTGATAAATGTATTTCCATGTAAAAAGGTTTTCATTCACCCCTTGAGGCAGGATAATTAGTAAATCTTTAGTAACCAGGATTCTGGTGTGTAAAAACATGTTTACTTGAGTGAAAAAGATTTACTATATTTGACTGCTCATTACTTAAAAGTGAAAGAAAATACAGTCAAAGAAAATGAACAGCTTAAACCTGAATCAACTCTTCTAAAAGTGTTCAATCTCCATATGTATTGTCTTAATCCTAAAGCAATCACATTACTTTTGGTTAAGAAAAGTGTAAAAGGTTGAAATTGACTGTATAGAATAGTTTATATCACTTAAGCAATCACTCCAATTCTTCAGAATTTCTTGGTGATCAATTTCATGTCAGATATTTTTCAGCCCACTAAATAATAAGGGATAATGTTGAGAAAACAAAAAAAAATGGAAATGATTTCTTTAACATATTAAAAATCCCTGAATAATTGATTTCAGATATGGTTCATCATATTAAATATCCCTTTCTTCTTCATCTCTCTCAAAAATACAATTCTTGTATCTGTGAGGTCGACACATTCTCCATGTGTGTCGACACATTGACCCTGTCAGGTCGACACACTCACCCTGTGTGTCGACACACCTGGGCTTGACAGGCGGATCATGTTTACGGTATTTGGACCGAGGGTTTATCTTAACTCCCGTCTTGAGAGAGCAAACCTCCTTTTTATATACCCTAACCCTCAGGTCGACCCTACCACTTGTTCTTTTCCCCATTTGAACTCCTCCCTCCATCACACTCTCAAACGACCGATCCCCTGTCTGGCCGTTTCTTCTCTTCCAAATCTCCATTCTCCCTCTCTTCTCATTCTTCCCTCTTCCATGGCTCCCAAAACACTCCAAAGAGAGGAGCCAAGACCAGGTCAGCGGCAAAGGGTATCACCATTGAAGAGCCTCAACCAGAAAGAAGAAGCAAGTTCAGTCATGATCAGCCCAAGAAAAGGTGAGGACACTCCTTCAGGCACCCCATCTAAAAGGGGAAGAGCATCTGCTCTCAGCAAAGGCAAGTCTCCCATGTCCTCACGTTACCCTAGAAGAAAACTCATACCGGATTCTACTGAATCTTCTGGAGAATCATCTTCTTCTGATTCATCTGAGGACCAAGCAGTCACTCCATCCCAAACTGCATCTGAAGGTCGCTCTATATTGAAACCTAGGGCTGTGGATATTCATGATGAAGCCTTGTCGACTGCTTTTCCTGAACTCATTCCCTTCTTTAAATTTCAAGGCTGGTTGAAATTCATTTCAGAATTCAGGACATTCTATCCACGGTTGGTTCAGGAATTTTACTTGAATTTGACAAATGTTGAAGAAGGTTTTAAGTCTGAGGTCAAAATGTTAGCATTCTTTTCACACCTGAATTAGCATCAGAACTCTTTGGTATTCCTGATGATGGTGAAGACTGGAGTGAATATGAATTTGATCTTCATGAGGCCTACTCTCTACTTACTGGTCTTCCTCATGATGAAAATGATTCTAGGCAAACACATGTGACAAGATACAACACAAACACTTTTCCTCCAATTCTGAGGCTGGTTCATCACATTCTAACCACCATCATCACACCACAGGGTGGTGGCAGAAATCGATTGACAGACATTCAGAGATTTGTGTTGTATAGCATGAAGAAAAATGTGAAGATCAATTTGAACTTGATTATGACTCAGATTTTTTCTGAAACAAAGAAAAGATTTACACAGATCCTTGCCATATGCTGCTCACCTCACAGCAGTTTTAAACGCTTTGGAGTCTCTTTTCAAAATGAGAAGGTTCAGAAAATTCCTCAAAGCAACATTTACTGCTTACATCATGTACAGAAATTCATGAGATTTCGAATTGAGGGAGATCAGGTTCTCAGAGGTCAGGTTGTAGAGCCAGAGCCTCCTATTGACCATATTCAAGAACAAGTTCCTCCAGAAGATGCAGGACCTCAAGGTGATCCAGTGGACCAGCCACAAATTGAAGTTGAGAATCCTGAAATTCCTTTTGAACCACAAACTGTGCTTCCTCCTCATGCCTCTCCACCTCCATCAGACATACCTGTCCCTCCAACCATATTCACCCAACATCACAGCTCAGCCTCCACTTCATCTAGTGGACCTCCCATTCCACCTGAGCTATATACATTTCTGCAAACTCAGTTTGACTCTCTCATTCCACCATGACAGAAATGTCCAACAGATTTGAACTTCGAATTCAGAGGCTAGAAAATTCAGTGAATGGTCAGTTTGTGAGACAGCATGAAGCAGCTGAGCATGCCACTAGAAGATTCAATAGGTTGATTGGTACTTTGGGTGATGTATGTACCCAACTTAAGGATCTCCAGGACAAGATTCAAGCAGTTCTTGAAGGCATTTTACTTAACACTCAACAGGGACTATTCAACAGTCAAGAAGCTGTATCTCAAGTCTCTAAAACAAGATTGTCCTTTGCACATTTGGTTGATGATATGGAAGGCATGAAAAACTTAATGACTCACATTGATCAAGAGATGACAGCTCTAAAGTCTGACTTTGCAAATTTCATGCACCATGGCACTGTTCCCAGCTCATCTTCCTCATCTCGTCATGCAACTAGTGTATTTCAAGAGAATATGTATGAAAATCATCAAAGGATGGAAGATCTTTTGCACACCAGACTTTCAACAATGCAGACTCAATAAGATCAAATCTGTTGCTGTAGAAGCAAGATTGAAGTCCATGGAAACCATCTTATTGCCTATTCCTCCTCCTCCACCCCCTTCTGCTTGATATCTTTTGTTTTGATGATGTCAAAGGGGGAGAAGGATTCATGATTTCCTTTTTGGCATCTGGGAAATGAGAAAAACTTTTGAAAATTTTGATGATAATCTTTAAACTTCTTGGGGGCAATACATTTCTTTTTGATGTGAATGCTAGCACATTTTTTGCATTGCTGAATGTTTGTATGACTGATTTGTCACAAGTGAATGACATGTTTGTTTGCAAAGAAATGAAAATGTTTGGATGCTATTGATGAAAAATTGTGGATGTCATTGTTATGCCTATGACTTGCTTTGAAATTGTGAATAGGTATTTTTAAAGTCATATCTGTGAGAAAGTCAAAGTTACTTAATGAACATAGTTGCCATCATCAAAAAGGGGGAGATTGTTGGATCTCTTATTTTGATGATAGTCAAATGTGATTCATTAATACTTTGAAATCATGCTTACATTTTTCTCTCACAATGTTTCCTTCATTTACAGCTCAAGAAATGGTCTGTGTGTCGACACAGCTCAACTGTGTGTCGACACTAGTGCACTGTCCCAGAACGGTCATCAGTAAGTACCCAGTGGTGTCGACACAGTCTAGTTGTGTGTCGACACTGGTTCCAGATTCCAGGAGATGATTTATGTATCATCTAGGACAGGGTGTCGACACATAGGTAAGGTGTGTCGACACAGTCAATCTATTTTTTCTCTCTCTTCTTTATCTAATTAACAGGGACGCGTGGAAACTTTTGGGAAAGGCTTTTTGGGCGGGAACTTTTATGCCCACAGATCCCAAGATATTTTGTGGACCCATGGGGCTATAAATACCCCTTATCCACTTGGCTTTAAAGAGAGATCGAGCCACACTTCTGTTCTTCCAAGACTCTAGAGAATTCCGGCTAATTCCTGAGGAAGGCTCCAACCTGGCGAATTGCTCCCAGATCAGAAGGAACAAGAGATTTGTATGCCTTAGATGATCCAATTGAAGGAGAATTTCAATCCATCTGAGTCTTCTTCCTGAGCTGAAGCAGAAGAACTGATCCCCATTCCTGAAGCAGAAACAGGGATCTTCGAACCAGTCCTCTTCAATTTGGAATTCAATTGCTCCAACTGGTTTCTCATTTCAATTTCACTCTATACTGTGTGTTTTTGTGAAAGTGGTGCAATCCTTGTGCCCAATTCACGTGTGTGTGATTGAATCTAAGATTTCTGTATCTCAGAGTGTGTGTGTTCCTTTGTGACTTTTCTGAACTGGCAAGATAAGCCACACTTGTGTTGTGTGTGTGGATGGTGAATGTAGGATACACTGTTGTGTAATCTAACCGAACCACCCTAAATCTTTGTGTCATTGTGGTTTGCTTGTCTCTTGCGTTAGATGCTTGATAGGTTCGTCAAAATTTCATCATCTAACTTGTCTAATTTGTTTAGAATTGTCATTAACACTCAGATTTCACACTCAATAAGTTTCTCTAAGTTTTTGTTCGAGTTTTTTTTTTAATTTTGGAGAAATCTATTCAACCCCCTTCTAGATTTCTAGTAGCAGTTTTTTCCGCAACATTTCCACCTCTCCTCCTTCTCTCTTCCAGTTTTTCTCTTTGTCTCGGCCTGCACAGCACCCGCCGACATGCCAGGCCGCCCGCGTGCGCCCGCGCCTTCGCAACTCAACCTGCCGCGCTCACCCGCACGCCCTACCCATGCGCCCTGCCTGCCGTGCCCGCCTGCGCACACCTGATCCACCGTCTACGCATGCCCAAGCCCCCGTGTGAACGCCCTATCTGCACCGCTAGCACACCCGCACGAGCATGCCCACACGCTCGCCCGCGCGCTTGCCTGCTTGCGTGCCCACTAGGCCACCTCGGCCCGCCTGCAGCCGCCTCTGCCCGTGCGCCTGCTCGCCTACCCACGCGCAGCCCTGCGCACTGCCACGTCGCCTCCTCCCTTCCTCTCTACGTGCATGCATGCATGTAGAGGAGGAGGTCGTGCACCCCCTCTCTCTCTCTCTCTTATCTCTCTCGTTGTCTCTCTTCTCTCTCCTCTCTTTCATTTTCTATTCTCTCTCTTCTTTCTCTCTCTATCTCTTTCTCCGTAGATTATTTTAATTTATTTCTATATTATGTTAAACTCTTAATTTTATTGTCATAATGTTAGTTACTATTTGTTAATTAGTCTTTCTTCTTTCTCTCTCTTCTAATTTCTCTCTATTTAGTTTTATAATAATTTTGGTCAAATTAGTTTTACGATTTACTTCTAAAATTCTCAACTCACTTTTCTAATATAAACTCAAGGTTTCAAAATTAAAAATATTCTTCTCTGTGGATAATTTTAAGATTGTTAGCCACTTGTTAACGATGCATTCGTGAGCTATCAGTATCATTTTTGGCATGTCTATAGTTGCCACACCTTGGCGTCTGCTTTGCAAGGAGTGAGATATAGTGAAAAAAGTGAAGCATAATGGAGTGAAATGGAGTTTAATGGAATTACATGAATTGAAGTGCAGTGAAGTGGAGCGAAGTGGGGAGGACTGATAAGCTGACACCAAGGTGAAAAATAAACACGCACTTAATAGTTGGTGACACCACCTGATGAGAATCTTTCACCAACTCCCAGTGAAACCACCTCTGGAGAGAAGTCCAAGAAGATACCAAATTTGGATGGAAGGGGTGTGCATGAAGGGCACAAGGGAGGTGTGTACAAGGTACACGAAGGAGATGTGCCACGTAGGGCACAAAGTAGAGACCAACTTCCAGCGTTGTGGAAGTACCCAAGGATACAATCCGTTAGGTTTCACCATTGGGGGTGTTTACCAGCATGTGGAGGTGTCGCAGCCAAGGTGGATCTATTGGAGATAATGGATGAATGGTAGAGGGATAAATCCAAACAAGAAATTTTAAAGAAATCAGCCTAGAGGCGGCAACAAAGGGAGTTGGGTACTTGACTCGGAATGGAATATCTCAAGTTACTGGGAGTTGAATATCAATGGCTCTCCAAAATATAATTTTTAAGTGATTATCCACAGTGAATTCAAAATGTAAGGCCCTATATTTTTACTCTCTTATATAGGTGTTAAATTGTGCTTATGTATGTGTGAGAATGTGTATATATTATTTTTGGTCTTGTTGTAATATGTATGTATGTATTGTATATTATGTAATGCATTGCATAGATGATATTATATTAAATATACATTGTAAATTGTACATAACTGTGTGGTGTATATAGAGTTTTCTGCAGTTTTAAGTTTTGTTCTGTCGATCAGTAGGCATCACATCTGTAGACGCCGACCCCAAGTCAGCGGCCACATCGATGGATGCTAACCCAGTATTGGCCAGTGATCTGGACGTTTACCTCCCAGATCAGATGCATTTTCAGATCCGAAAACGCCTCCGGATATGTCGCCCTCTGATTAGGAAACCGTTCCCAACGGTACCTAGCCTACCCTCTTTACGTCTCTGACCCTTAGCTTATAAAATACCCAGATTCCGGCTGGAGATGACCCTTTTGACTCTTTTGTCAAAACCCTAGTTTTTCACTGTGCGAAACCCTCACTTCATGCTCTGAGATCCGACGACTGGTGACTTCTTACGGCATTCTTCATCGACAAGGAGAGAGTCTGAACATTGGGGAAGGCTTCTCCGACATCGGGTTGTGCTCTACATCGACACAGAACCTGGATCGGAGGGATTCTGAAGGCTCTTTGGCTCTGGCCGAGGAGACCTTCTTCGACCTATAACTCCATCTATGGATTTTTACAAAGGCAAGTAATCCAAACCCAAGGTCCATACATGTGTCTAGTAGGTCCTAGGCATTTTTACGGATTTTATCGTGTGGCTTGGAACCCCCCTTTCTCTGGTGTTTTGTGAGTTCTGTCTATTTTCTGCAGACAGGAACTTAACGGTAATCTTTGCTGCCGTTAATATCTGAAGTTGGCGGCGGCCTTTATTGCCGTTAACATGGTAGGCGGCCATCCCCTTGCTGTTTAGTTCTCCAGGCAAGACTAGTGGACTGTTCTCACCTTTATGATTTATTTTTTGAATTTCTGCGTATGAGGATATACTGTAACTTTTATATGTTATGTAATATATGTAGTGGATCATGTTGTGTAATTTCTGTGAATTTTTGTTAATTGTACTATTTATTAAAAATTCCTGAATGCATGTTGCTTCTCCCGATTCTACGCAGTAACTAAGATCTATCACTTGATTGCCTAGGTGATAAGATATATGTGTGTGATGTGACAAGTGTGTGTCCTTCTAGAGGTGGTTTGGACTATGTGTCATGGCATAAAATGAGATAATGTGATTTTATTTATATGTGAAATGGGCATGTGTAAAAATGTGCAAAAGATTTTGTGGAACTGTGAATTAATATGATAATATGTGAAATTGTGAATCGGACTATTAAATGTGTTATACCCATGTAAAAACAGCAAGCTATTTATGTTTATAAATGTGTTATGAATGTGAAGTTGTACCTAGAATCCATGGTAGGATCATCTCTTTCACTATGTGTAAATTCCATGCTTATATGGTTATTGTATCATGACATAAACATGATGAAAAGTGCTTGCAATTAGAATGATAATGTAAGGCCCTCGAATTTTGTTGCATTATTCTATTTCGTGTAAATAATTCATGTTTGTGTATGCATAGATGTACATATCTACGTATGTATTAACTAGTTATACTTACGTGTGCATGTGTATAATTAGTTGTAAATAATGTATGAATTGCATGATGGTAGTATGTGCATGGTAGTATGTGTATGGCAATGTATATATGTATAAGTTAAGCATGGTTTCTGCATGTTTTGAGTTCTGGCCGAAGGACCCAGTTGGCGTCCACATGGATGGACACCCATGCTGAGTCAGCGTCCACCTCGATGGACCCAAGACTTAAGTCAACGTCCATTGATATGGACGTTAAGATCTCTGACATGCATGCATGCAGAGCCTGAATTTCTGGGGGCAAGCAACCCCAGCCATTGGGGAGCTGTCCCAATGGCTGTGAAAGCCTCACATCACCCCTTCGGGAAAGGAGAGACCCCTCTCCTTTAAACCAACCTCCCCTTGCAAACCCCAGAGCTCTCTTTGGCTCTTTGCAAAGAGGAGAAGAAGAAAACCTAGTTCTGGTCTGTGAGAAAAGCTGGACTTTGCAAGCTCGGATCCATCAGTGTGAAGTGTTTCCCGGCATTCTACTGCAACAAGGAGGTAGCTGGAACATCAAGAAGAGTCCCCGACCTTGGTTTGCTGAGGAGACTGATCAAGAACCCTGAGGAAGACGTTTCTGGAGGCTTCTTGGGACTGCCCAAGAGAGCTTCTACGAACCTAGATCCCTTTGGAGTGTTTTTAGAGGTAAGTAACCTACACACATCGTCCCTGTAGATGTCTAGTAGGTTTTCTTATTTTTACACATTTTTCCTCGTGTCCTAGATCCCCCATTCTTCTTGTGTTTGGAGCTCAGGTCTGCATTCTTGCAGAGACCTAAACTTGACGGCAAGATCCTTGTCGTCAAGATCTTCATTAACGGCCAACGATGTTGCCGTTAAGCTCCATTAACAGCCCGAGTATGCCGTTAAGTTCGTCAAGACAGAACAGTGAGCTGTTCTCTCCTTCTATCTGACTATTTTTGATGTGTTTTCGCGATGAGGATATAATGTAACTCCTATATGCTATGTACCCTAGTTAATGTGGTGTGTGGGAGAATGATTTTGCATATTTTGTGGATGGTAGAGTTTATTAGTTTATTGAAATGCA
The DNA here is from genome assembly GCA_014218235.1 of Colocasia esculenta. Lineage (NCBI taxonomy): Eukaryota > Viridiplantae > Streptophyta > Magnoliopsida > Alismatales > Araceae > Colocasia > Colocasia esculenta. The sequence continues at coordinate 56,775 of JACBKR010000376.1, forward strand.
TGTGGAAGAATAGCCATGTATGTTTCCCCCACTATTCTAATGATCCGTGGGAAATTTGGATGCCCTAATTTTGTTAGACCATGAGAGGGTGATTCAGTTTGTGCTTTGAATTTCTGGGAATTTCTCCATGCTCACATGATTTACTGAATTTCAGAAATGGAATTAGAAAACATGCATAGGTCTTGTAAAATCTCCTGTAAATTGTGTGTTGTGTAATAAATCCGGGGAAATTTCCTGTGGTGTTGTGTATGTTGGGTTCAGGGCTACGAACTGTTAAACTGAATATTCAAGTGGTGTGCCATGATAAATTGAATTACGAATGATATGAGGATTGATATCTAATTTTCTGTAATTGCATTATGACTCAGAAAAACATGAAAGTTTGCACGTGAGGTCATAAACTTGTAATCAGCATGTGGTTAAATTTTCAGGCTGTTTGGACAACTGTAGAATGCAATATGAAACTTCCATGCGAAAATATGTGAATAATGCATGCTATTGTGAAAATGATTTGAAATGCGCGTGCAACTGATTTATGCAACTTACTGAATGTGTAATCTCTGTCATCTGTAGTATCATGCTAGGAAAACAGAGCCATGTGTGTGAATGAGTGAATGAAAAGATGTGTGTGCGCCATGTGTAAATATGTGTTAAAAAATCGGTATGTGTAATGTGTAAGACTGTGCCAAGTGTGACACTGCTTCCATAGAGGGCCGTGGAACCGTATCATGGAAAAGTCCCCATGAGAAGGTTCAATGTGTTAAGATCCTAAGGGCATTAGGATGAATCCTGGAGGTGGACAAGTACCACTGGTTAGGGTGGAGACTTGTTCTCCCGGTCTGCACAGTCCAAGAGTCGTCACTATATTGCCTAGGTGGCGTCTATGTGTATTTGATGTGTAAGTGTCCTTCTAATGGTGGTTTGGACTATGTGTCATGACACTAAAGTGTAAAATGTGAAAATGTGAAATGTGAATGTGATCATGTGTAAATTGTGTAGTGTGAATATGTGTAAATGTGAAATGTGTGAAAAGTGAACTATGAGAATGAGGAATTGTGCAACCATGTGAAACTAATGTATTAGATGATGAAATGGTGATCCATGATATGTTAATGTTAAACTTGTGTCATAACAGCAACCTAATCGTAGTTATGAAAATGCTTTACATGTGTACAAATGCGTAGAATCCATGCTAGTAGCATTTCTTACTTATGTGTAAATGTTTCCATGTTTAAGCGCCACCATGATATAGTTAATTGAGATTGTAGCTCTCATGTGATTTGTTGTGAACTTCTAATTCATGTCAAAACAGCAAGCTAAAAGTGTATAAACGACAATATGCATGTGCAAGAATGTGTAGAAATCATGATAGGAAGGTCTCATTTCATGTATGTAAGCACACCATGTTTGGTTGCTCTCATGTTTTGCTTAATTGGGTGAAACCTTTATGTGATGGAATAAGTAGAAAGCATGTGATAGGACATTTTATTTGAAAAATCCGAAATCATGAACCATGTATTTAATTTGATAGAATTACCATGATAGGTTGTCTCTTATTGATGTCAAGCATGCTACATGTTTTGTCTTGTGACTTGGATGAAAATCGGCTATGATATGTGCATGTATGATATTGTGGTTGTTATTTCTGAGCTTCTTTTAGACTCATTACTTGCTTCGGCGTACAGGTTTAGTAGGTGATACACCTTTGGAGGAGACCGTGGAGAGCGACTCCGAGCGCGGGGAGTAGCTTGACGGAGTTGTAGAGTGACTTTTGCTTCCATTGTATGTAACAAGGCATTGTAATAGAATTATTAAGGAATTTATGGACAAACTATGTATTTTATTTTGGCACTTCTTTTATGTGGATTAGTGGACTTTAGATCTTTAAATTGTTTCATGAATCATGTAGTTTAAATGTGGATGATGAGATGAATAAAAGACGTGGTTCTTTTACTTCCGCTACTCTGTATTTATATTTGTGTGTATCTCAATCGTATGTTATCGTTTGGGTAAATGCCCCACTGTGATAACATTCACTATACTGACGTGGGTTGGTATAACCATACCGGTATAATGAGGGTCGTCACAGATAAAGTATGTGTAGAAAACATGTTGTTAGGTAATTTAATTCTAAATGTAAATATAAAGCATGTGGCCTATATCAAAGGTAGTAGAATAGCATGTTTAGATTTTTAAAAAGATTGTTAAATCCATGTTACATGAAATCGTGACTTGACTTAAAGGTAAAATGTCTATATGATGTGTGTATGTATTATGTGTGTGGATTTGCTTGCTGAGTCTTTGGACTCACTCTTGTTTTGGCGTACAGGTGCAGATATCTCTACTTCTTTGGAAGAGACAGTTAGGAGTGACTCCGAGCGCGAGGAGTAGCACCTTTGTGGAGATTTCAGCATTTTGTACCTTTCTTTCATAGTATGTAATAAAGAACTTGATGTAATTCAGTTGTGGACAATGTAATTTACTTTAAATTTTCAGTTGTGAATGTTTAGTTCCTTCTTGTACTATATAGACTGTGGATAATGTGGATGATGGAATAAGATCTTTTTTTAGTTCTTTATTTCTGCTGTATGTGTTTATATTTGTGTGCATCTCAGCTTATTGTATGTGTTGGGTAAATGTCCCACTGTGGCGACACTTTCTATATCGACGTGGGTTGGTATAACCGTACCGATATAAAGAGGGTCGTTACAGAGATTAGTATCAGAGTGCTATGGTTGAGATTGTACATAAATATGCATATACCATCATCTTCATTATATGCTAAGTCTCTATAGATTGTCCACATAGTTAGGAATCTGATAGATTAGTCCTTAATTGTGATTAAATTATTTTACAGTATATGGCTTCACGCGGTAGACGTGTTGATGTACCTACTCGTGATGGCAAGCAGAGGAGAGATGAGCTAGGCGTGAGGACTAGGGTGAGCAGTAGGCCTCAGCACCCCAGGGTCCTGTGCTTCCTCCTCCACCGCAGTGGACTATGGAGTGTTCATGCAGGGTCTAGTGCAGGCCATGCAGACGCAGGCCCATACTCAGGCTGCACTCCAGGCTCAGCTGCAGGCTCAGGTTAGAATAATAAGATAAAGTAGTATATTTTATTAAATGCATGTTTGTTATGTTGTATGTGTTGCTTATGTTGTTGGTTGTAGCAGGCTCAGGCGCCAGTTCCCCGGCTCAGGACCATAGTGGACCCTCCATCATGGAAGGTTCAAGAGGATGTTGCCACCCTCTTTTAAGGGGGAGAGCGACCTATTGTTAGCTGAGAGCTGGATGAGGGAGATCGAGAAGATCTCCAGGCTATTAGGTGCGCTGAGGATGACAAGGTCACTTTAGCCACCTATATGCTACAGGTATGTGTAATTTAATTCGGTGTTATTTCTTTAAGTATAGATTATGTTGGTTAGTCCTTATGGATGGTTTTGGCAGGAGCGAGCCGACGTGTGGTGGTCCTCGTTGTTACGTACTCAGTTCGAGGATGGTGCTGTGGAGGTTGGTTGGGATGACTTCATGAGGCTATTCCGAGCCAAGTTTGTTCCGGAGCACATCCAGGACAAGATGGAGCAGGAGTTCCTCTCTTTGACTCAGGGCTCCATGACCGTACTGGAGTACGAGGCCAGGTTTGCCGAGCTGTCTAAGTATGCCCCTCATATTATAGCTAATGAGCGCAGGAAGGCGAAGAAGTTCGTGATGGGGCTGAGGCCATCATTGAGGACGAGGTTGGTAGCTTTTGACCATCGTACCCTCGACGAGGCACTCAGCACAGTGTGTCGGCAAGAGGGAGAGATGGAGCAGTATTTAAAGGAGAAGAAGGCTTCTCAGAAGAGGCCTGCAGCTCCTATCCAGAGGCAGGAGAGGAAGAAGGCGGTTTTTTTAGTCACCGCAGCAACCCGTGGCATCGGGAAGCAGTCAGGTACCTTCTCAACGTTCCCCTAGTGGCCAGAAAGAGTGTCCTCATTGCGGGAGGGCACATGGTGGTTAAATTGTGCTTACGTATGTGTGAGAATGTGTATATAAATTATTTTTGGTCTTGTTGTAAATATGTATGTATATATATTATATATTATGTAATGTATTGCATAGATGATATTATATTTAAATATACATTGTAAATTGTACATAACTGTGTGGTGTTATATAGTTTTCTGCAGTTTTAAGTTTTGTTCTGTCGACCAGTAGGCGTCCACATCTGTAGACGCCGACCCCAAGTCAGCGGCCACATCAATGGACGCTAACCCAGTATTGACAGCCAGTGATCTGGACGTTTACCTCCGAGATCAGATGGATCCAGAAACGCCTCTGATTAGGAAACCGTTTCCCAACGGTAACCTAGCCTACCCTCTTTGCGTCTCGACCCTTAGCTTATAAAATACCCAAATTCTGGTCGGAGATGACCCTTTTGACTCTTTTGTCAAAACCCTAGTTTTCTCTGTACGAAACCCTCACTTCATGCTCTGAGATCCGGCGACTGGTGACTTCTTACGGCATTCTTCATCGACAAGGAGAGAGTCTGAACATTGGGGAAGGCTTCTCCGACATAGGGTTGTGCTCTACATCGACACAGAACCCGGATCGAAGGGATTCTGAAGGCTCTTTGGCTCTAGCCGAGGAGAGCTTCATCGACCTATAACTCCATCCGTGGATTTTTACAAAGGCAATAACCCAAACCCATGGTCCATACATGTGTCTAGTAGGTCCTAGGCATTTTTACGGATTTTAATCGTGTCCTGGAACCCCCTTTCTCCAATGTTTTGTGAGTTCTGTCTGTTTTCTGCAGACAGGAACTTAACGGCAATCTTTGCTGCCATTAATATCTGAAGTTGGCGGTGGCCTTTGTTGCTGTTAACATCGTAGGCGGCCACCCCCTTGCCGTTTAGTTCTTCAGGCAAGACCAATGGACTGTTCTCACCTTTATGATTTATTTTTTTGATTTCTACGTATGAGGATTACTTTAACTTTTATATGTTATGTAATATATGTAGTGGATCATGTTGTGTAATTTCTGTGAATTTTTGTGTTTATATTATTTATTAAAAATTCCTAAAATGCATGTTAGACAGGTTTTATATCTTGTAAATTTGTTTTTTACATGATCCATGTGAAATTGAGTACCATAGAATTTCTGTAAGATGTTTGTAGATGTCAGTCCAGGTCACAAAATTTTGGGATTTTTCTGATATCTGTATAATTAATTTTGATTTCTGAACTATAAAATAGTGAATATGCATTATTAGTTTTAATTCTTCAATAAACTGTACGATGCAACCTAAATTTTTTAAAATTTCATGTGATGTTATAACTGTAAATACAGGTCTTGAACTATTAAAAATGATTACAATACTGTAATTTCATGAACAATCGAGGTATGAGTAAACATGTAGAATCACTGTTTTAAATTCTATAAATCGTATATAGCTCAGAAAAATGTGAAATTCTGTAAGCATGATGTCCAACTCGTAAACAATCTGTGATAAAACTTTCATGTGGATTGGACAATAGCAAGTAATAATTTGTTCATTTCATGAAGAAATGACTAATTAAAGCATGTTCATTGTAATTATAAATTAACTAAATAGTTTCAGCATGATTAATGTTAATCTATGGTTGATTAAATATTGTTAACAGTAGTATCATGATAGGGAACCGAAACCGTGTGTATAATTGTGAATATGGAATTATGTGTTAAAAGTGTGAAATCGTGTGTGTTAAAAATGGAAATTAGTAAACGTGCCAATGGTGACACTGCTACCTTAGAGGGCTGTGGAACTGTACCGTAGTAAAGTCCCTATGGGAAGGTTCATATGTGTGTGATGTCCCATGGACATTGGGATAAAATCCTGGAGGTGGACAAGTACCGCTGGTCAGGGTGGAGAGTGCTTCTCCCGGTTCTGCGCAGTAACTAAGATCTATCACTTGATTGCCTAGGTGATAAGATATATGTGTGTGATGTGACAAGTGTGTGTCCTTCTAGAGGTGGTTTGGACTATGTGTCATGGCATAAAATGAGATAATGTGATTTTGTTTATATGTGAATGGGCATGGTAAAAATGTGCAAAAGATTTTGTGGAACTGTGAATTAATATGATAATATGTGAAATTGTGAATCGGACTATTAAATGTGTTATACCCATGTAAAACAGCAAGCTATTTATGTTTATAAATGCATTATGAATGTGAAGTTGTACCTAGAATCCATGGTAGGATCATCTCTTTCACTATGTGTAAATTCCATGCTTATATGGTTATTGTATCATGACATAAACATGATGAAAAGTGCTTGCAATTAGAATGATAAAGTATGTGTAAAAACATGTGTTAGGTAATTTAATTCTAAATGTAATATAAAGCATGTGGCCTATATCAAAGGTAGTAGAATAGCATGTTTAGATTTTTAAAAAGATTTTAAATCCATGTTACATGAATCGTGACTTGACTTAAAGGTAAAATGTCTATATGATGTGTGTATGTATTATGTGTGTGGATTTGCTTGCTGAGTCTTTGGACTCACTCTTGTTTTGGCGTACAGGTGCAGATATCTCTACTTCTTTGGAAGAGACAGTTAGGAGTGACTCCGAGCGCGAGGAGTAGCACCTTTGTGGAGATTTCAGCATTTTGTACCTTTCTTTCATAGTATGTAATAAAGAACCTGATGTAATTCAGTTGTGGACAATGTAATTTACTTTAAATTTTCAGTTGTGGAATGTTTAGTTCATTCTTGTACTATATAGACTGTGGATAAATGTGGATGATGGAATAAGATCTTTTATTTAGTTCTTTATTTCAGCTGTAGTGTTTTATTTGTGTACATCTCAACTTATTGTATGTGTTGGGTAAATGTCCCACTGTGCTGACGCTTTCTATATCGACGTGGGTTGGTATAACCATACCGATATACAAAGGGCCGTTACATAAAACCTACGTGAATGCATGCTGGGCTAAAGGAAAAAAAAGGTGTTAAATCAAATTAAAATAGAAAATAATCAAGAATAATATTGATGTGTTGTTAAGTTAAGTTAAGTCAGGACACCAAATGCACCAATCTTGGGTCCATCCTCCTCATAATGCAAACGCAGCGGCCTATTCATGCGACTAAGCATCCTCTGGGATAATCATTATTTTTTATGAAGGGGAACTCAAATCCCAAATTCCTCAAAGCTACAAGGTCCTTAATATGCTCTAGGGGTATAACATATAGTAGATGCAAGATAACTGATGATAGGGGCGGCAATTGCAGCCTGGTTGCTTGTGGTAGTGCCAGATGAGGTAGCTCAAACCTACACTTAAAATTCATTAGCCAAGAGAAACAGATATCATGGAGTAATATCAATCACAACATGGAGCATGGATAAAGCATTCAATAGTAGACATAGGTCATTCAATTGTTTGTTTAAACCATGAGGATAAGTGTATTACCAAATAAGGAGATTGGAGTTCAAGACAAGAGTAAGCAATGATTGAAAATATTAGGAATATTGGGTTGATCTGACCCAGAAAGAGGCGTAATGTGCTTGCCATGTGCAATACCATCAGATTTTCTTTTTATTTTATTTTTTTTGAGATATTTGATTTTTATGGAGTTTTAAAAATATTTGATTTTTATGGAGTTTTGAACATTTTTTAATTTTTATGGGGTTTGAAAATATTCATATGTTTTTGTTGGTTTTGAAAAATATTCATCTTTTTTGTTGGTTTTAAAAAGTATTCAATTTTTTGGGATTTTTGGAAACATTGTCATGCCATGGCAGCACTAAAGTTATGACAACTGACTCGCAAGGGATCCTTATTACCTCCCCTTTCATTAAAGAGTGCCCAAGTAAGGCATGCATTTAAATTGGTGCCCAGTGGCTGACTGCTCATGGTTAATTGTATCACTACCAAAGCCATACTTAAAAAGGTGACTTGGTCTAGTAGGGAGAAGGGAAGAAAATTTGGAGATAAGCTGGGTTTGACTTCCTTCCTTGGCACAACCGTCAGAACATTCAGTCTCATTAAATATTGGGGGCTTTTGAAATTGATTGATGGACCATTTATTTGTAGGGATATGCATATGACCGAGTTCATTTTGAATCCCGCGGGGACTTTGTCACTCTTTGTCATGCCTTGTTATATAGATTGATTTTTTTTATTTTGATTGCATGCGTACGACTAGGTTTATTTTGAATCCTGTGGGGACTTTGCCACTCTTGATATGCCTTGTTATATTGATTGATCATTGATAATTCCCTTTTTAAGACATCCTCTCATCAGGAAGTGCTTCAGGTTAGTTGCCTTGCCCAGACTACCTCTACTGCCCATACTTTGACTAAATAAGGAGAGAAACAGACGTTTGTGCCCTCAAGCATGGTCGTGATAGTGACAGTGTCTTCCAAAGCAATCGGCTTAGAGTGTCGTGAAGTGTGTGGAGGTGCCCATGCCAAGGGAAAACTTTAATGAAAATAAAGGGAACTTTGGACACCTGGCGTGGAGCTCTCATAAACAGAGTGCTGCAGTAGCATGACAACATTGAATATTCATCTTTTTTTGGATTTTTGATGCTGCTAAGCAATATAGTAGCTTTTCAAAATAAGAATTTGGAGGGTTAAAGGAGGACGAATGCCTTATGTTGGGGTGGGACTCAGAGGATTTGAAGAATGTATAGAATTACATGAAAATTTAAAAAAGATACGTAGGGACTAAAACCTCGAAAACAGTGGGAGAAAGGGCAGATGCCCTCATCGAATATGGAAAGGTGAGAAGGATGGGAAGAATTTGGAGACTCTGGAGGGTTAGGAGGGAGAAAAAGAGGAGGGCGTGGGGCCCGATAAAAAGAAAAGAATTTGGAAGGTCCAGAGAAGAGAAAGGTAAAAATGGGCCGTGATGGGCCGAAAGGGAGGGTGTGAAAAGGTGTCACGTGGGGCACAAGAGGAAAACGTGCCACGTAGGGTATAGGAAGGAGACGTGCTAGGTGAGGCACTACAAGGAGATGTGCCACAGGGGGGACTGTGAAGAGGGTGGAAACAATGGGGTGTTCCACATGGGGCACAGAGAGGAGAATGGCATGAACATGACACTATGCCACGAGAAGCACGAGGCGGAGAACACAGATTACAAAAAAAGGGGTGCAATGCCCAGTACAGGATTGTAGATCATAAAAAAGGTGAAAATAAAATGTCTCCCCTTGGGAGGGAATGTAGAGAACCCACGGGAAGGTGTTGATGAGCACGAAAGAGGATTGGAAATGATGAGATGAGGGAGGCGGAGGTCCCCTTGTTGTTAGCCTTGCCCTGCGTTTGAATATCTACTTGGGAATTGACTTTTGAACCCTCATATACTTCCTTACATATTTTTCCCAACGGGCGGATGGTCTAGCTCTTCTCACATAGATTGAATGGCTCTCATTAGATAATAGAGTGTTGACTTCCATTGGAGTTTCAAAGAACAGTGGCAACTCCCTGAGAATGTAGTTAAAAGAAAGAGTGGGAAGTTCCACTGGTAGTATTGGAAGCAACAATGAAGGGGTCATGCCCAAAGATCGTAAAATATTTGATAGGGAAAGGGGCACGTGCCCTTGGGTAATTGAATTCACAAATGATTTGGTGGTGGAATGTGTGAAAATAATTTTTGTAGTTGACCCCTTCACTGGGGTGGGAAGGTTCACAACAAATGCGTGAAGGTCATGAGAGCTTGTAGGGAGAAATTCCCTATCAGTATATTGAGCTTAACATAGTTGGCAACTTGATTGAATGGCATAATTTTATAGGAGGGCCTCTTGATGGCCAAGAATGGAGGCGAGGAATTCCTCTCAGTGAATACGCTCAGTATGCTGACGATGACTGGCATACATGTGATATAATCTTGAATTTTGAAAACATGCCCGGTCCTGGGTCTTCCTCCTTCTACTAACTCTGCATGATACTCTTCAAATAACTGCACCGCTCCGTGGATGGGGTGGATATATGGTGTGGAGTGGGAAGGTCGTATGGTGGTGGAGGTGTAATGGATATGGAAGGGGTAGTACTTGCTCAGGTGAATTGCCAATGGTGTAGGCGTAATAGGGGTGTAATGGTGGTTTAATGGTGGGAGTAATGGTGAGGGGCTTAATAATGGAGGGTTTGGTGACAATGATGGATGGGTTGTACATTGACAAGGTCAGCCGGAGCAATCGGCTGAGGTGGAGGTGGAGGCTGTTGTGGAGGTTGTTGTTGTGGTGGAGGTATGGCAGTGTGTGCCGGAGCAGATGTAACATTTATAATAGGAGCTTCTTCAATTGTAGGGGCGTTGATTGGGCCCAGTTGGAGGTTGTACTATCCGAGGGGGACAGATCAGTGGACGCTTGGGTGGAGGCATGTTGTAATAGGCAGGTGTATATGGAGGAATACATGGATGGTGGTCAGTATGGTAATGAGGTGGTGTGGATGGCATCCTGATCCGTTGTTGAACCTCGGATCTTGTTTGATCAAATAAACCCACGATTGGGGAGTCCATTAGATGTGTTTGAATGTAACGTCCTGCTCGTATAGCTCTTCCATTGTGGTAATCTTGTTATGGCCAAGATGTGCTTGAACCTCGAAGTAGAGTTGGAGATAATCATCTTGATTTGCTCTGGACTCTGAGAGCACATGTTGCAATTTGGTGACCATTGACCTCCAACGATCAGCAAATTGGATGAAATCCTTGTCAGGCCTCATCTTCTCGGATTCTAGATCTATGATGGAGAGAGATTGGCTGACGCGATCCTTGTATCTTTGAAGGAAGTTTTGTGGAAAATGTGAAAGTCCCTTGCCTCCCTGGTTCTAGTGAGTAGAACCATTCAAGTGGAGGGCCGTCAAGAGATTTCCTGAAAGTGTAAGGGGATCTCATTGCCAACGAGAAGACTCATAGAGGAATTCTTTTACATGAATGTAGTGATACCCGTGCATTGTACAGCGGTACGTTGGCATCTCTGAAGGATGTATATGAATTTTAGGGAGAGCCGGCATAGCAGCAATGA
>JACBKR010000377.1:0-61898 GCA_014218235.1 Colocasia esculenta
CATACCATGCGTATATACATGCAATATGTATACGGTATTATGCCCACACTATCACCATGCAATACATACATTATTTATATTTAATCTAAACACATGCACACGTACTCGAACTAATTAATACGTACGTAAATATGTACATCCATACACAAGCACAATCATACACACACAAATACAAATAATGCGACGGAAATTCGAGGGCCTTACATTGGCCCTTTATGTGTGAACTCTAAAACACCATGTAAACCTTGTAGAGATCATTTGCATACAGAATTAAACCAAGGTAAAATGATTATGAGCATCTTACATAAATCTAGATAAAATTCACAAATACTCATAGCCAAATGCTTCAACACAAACTAATTTTGTCAACTTCAAAACATCATACACATGGAGACAACAATCTCCCCCTTTTTGATGTTGACAAAACATATAGCAATTATGATACTTTATGAAGCAGCAAACATACAGAGAAGAACACTATTTTTTGATTTTTGAATATTCTCATTTTTTTATGTTTTCATTCATATTCATTTTTTTGTTTTTACATAGGATAGGCTGATGCACTCACTTAGACACTACTAACCTCACATAGCCTATATGCATCAGACAAGCACACACATTCATAAAAGAAAAAAAAGTGAAAAATATAATATAACCTATATCTAGATAACTTCTCCCCCTTTGGAGCAACAAAAAGGCGGGAGTGGTGTAGTAAAAGCAAGATAAGTCAAGACATGAAGACAACTAAGTATCACTGAGTTGGAGCCTGATCCTGCGAAGGGCGTAGGTAACCTATGACTTTCCTAAAGAACAGAGCTTAGGAGTCAATAAGGCTCTGCTGGCTAACCCTCAGATTAGCAAGATCTCTAGAGAGGTTTCCCACCGCCTCGCCCACTTGGCGGAGTTGTCTAAGTATGCACCCCACATAGTGGCAGATGAGTATAGGAAGGTGAGGAAGTTTGTGATGGGGTTGAGGCTGTTGCTTAGGACTCGTTTGGTTCCTCTTAACCATGGGAGAATAGAGGCAGCACTTAGCGCGACATGTCGGTAAGAGGGTGAGATGGAGTTGTGCATAGAAGAGAAGAGGGCAACATTGAAGAAGTCGTTAGAGCCGTTCCATAGGTAGGACAAGAAGAGGAAGACTTTAGAAGTGTAGCAGCCAACGTTAGTACCTTCAAAGGTAGTACCCTAGACTCGAGGATTCACGTTCAGCAGCAAGCCAGTTTGCAAGCACTGCGGCAAATACAATGGTGGAGACGTGTGTTGGGTGGCGATTGGAAAGTGTCTCAAGTGCGGCGACAAGAGCCATAGAGTCAAGGATTATCCGAAGATAGTGAAGACCACTTCATCAGTAGCAGCAGTAGCCCCAGTTATGGCAGGACCAGCAAGAAGATCGCGAGCCCTAGCTCGAGTATACGCACTCATGAGTAAGGACATTGTGTGAGTGGAGGACGTCACCACATGTACCTAGTTGATCTTCGAGGGTGAAGAACTTTAAGGGAGAGAGGGTGTAAGACCCGCAGATTTTAGACTATGTTTCGAATGTGTTTAGCAAATATTTCATAATATTTTACCTTATTTTAAAGATATTCTGTGTAAGAAATAATAATAATAGCTATCACTTTAATGAATTGCTGGAATAAGCTTCTAATCGATTACTGTCTAAGGTCAATCAATTGTGGAAGAGGTCTTCAATCGATTGGAGAAGATAACCCAATCGATTGCTATAGAAGTTCTCAATCAGTTGGTGTTTTAATGCCCAATTGATTAGTGACTAATACCTAATCGATTGGTGATTGATGCTCAATCAATTGTTGTTATGCTCAATCGATTGTTGTTATGCTCAATCGATTATTGTTATGCTCAATCGATTACTGTTATGTCCAATCAATTGCTGTTATGCCCAATCGATTGGTGATTTCCTATCGATTGTTGTTTACCTTCTATCGATTGGTTATAGTTCTATCGATTGTTGTTTAGCTTCCATCAATTGTGATATTCCTATCGAATGTTGTTTAACTTCTACCGATTGGTGATCAAATATTCCAATTGGGGAGTACTTACTCTCTTTATTTCAATTGGCTTATATATTCCATTGATTGCCCTATCTGTTATGACTCCAATAATCATTCTGGTTTTCTAATCCAATAGTACTCACGACTTCTTCATGGATTGAGTTGAATTTACTTTATGGATTAAATTGGGTAGTCTCTATGGGTTTGAGATCTTGTTTTCCATCTTGAACACGACTCAAAGCTATATACATATGGCTTCATTTCATGTGCGGGACACTTTGGCCCCGTGTTTTGGAGAGACTCTTGTAAGGGAGTTCGGGAGCGTGTTCGCAGAAGCCTTCTCCAATCTGGACCAACGTGTTGGTGTGCTTCTGAATGTGAGGAAGGTGTGTTCTTGCTGCCAACCATATAGAAGATGTGAAGATCACATGAAGTTGGGGAGAACTATCTTTTCGCTTGGCCAAGAAGGGCTTCTTCAACATAATTCGATCTTCAGGGGTTTTCTTCAGGCAAGTAAACTGCGGGTTTAAATATGTGATCTTAGATTGTACATAGTGTATTTTTTACAGATTTTTGCATGCATTAAAACACAAGAATTTCATATTTGAATTCTCAGATTTGGTTCTACTTTTCTGCTATGTTCTTAGTGACAATTGATATTGCTGCTAAGTTCTTCCTCCCAGACTTGCAATTTTATTTTTGTTTTATATGTTTATGTGTAAGATGTGCATATGGATGGTTCTTGTCTGTGACTTAGTTTGTTTTAATATTATGGGATCATCATATTATATACTATTGATTTCAAATTACTGTGGATATGTTTAATAATTTTCTTTACAAGAAAAGTGATGGAAAATTGTTAGAAAATAAAGATAATTATTCTATGCATTATTCATGTTGAGTAAAATTGTGATATTTTGTAGAGTTATTCCTATCAATCATGTTCATATGTGTTCTATTTTAAGGATTTTTTGTCTTAAATTTTTATTTTTTATATTATATTATATGTGTGTCTCAGTAGCTTTTAAATCACAGTAAATTATATGCTTGTTAGAAATCGTGGAATTTTTGTGGAATTTTTTTGGTTCAATCTACTATCTGAGATTTACGTTTCATCAATTTTCCAGATTTTTCGGAGTACTGTAGATGTTTCTGCACCATCATGTGTTAATTAAGTGTTATGTGCTAAACTAAGTTAATATATGTAATTACAGTAATTAATGGCATGTTTTTAGTTAGTGAAACTTAGTGTACTGTTAATTTGAAACTGTATGAGTTATGTTTCTATGTTGTACTTGCATGTATAGTAAGTATGGTTGTGTATGTTGCATGATTGTTATTAAATGCCAAAAGACAATGTCGCCATAGTGGGTTTACTGGAGCTGTACCATAGAAATGCCCCTATGGGAAAGTTCACAAGTCTACTACTTATTGGCCTCGAGGGCAACGGGGTTGAAATCCTAGAGGTGTTCAACGCTTGTATTGTTCATTGGTTAGGGTGGAGAGAGCTTCTTTGGGTTTTGCACAATAACCAACACTCGTCATTGTCTTACCTAAGTGCTTGAGTACTGACTGACTGTACTGGCCTTCTAGTGCTGGTTTGGACATTGTATCTGGCTGCTGTTACCACTATTGTCTACTATTACTGCCTATTGTTTACTGTCTTCTGCTACTGTTTACTGTCATTGTCTACAGTTTACTGCTTGTCGCTACTATCTACTATTCAATGCTTATTTACTTTTGCTTACTACTACCGTTACTGTCTGTTGTTTTAGAATTAGAGTTCTATTTATTATCTCATAATTGCACATGTTCTTAGTCTAGTACGTTCCATATTAAAGACTGTCCATTGATGTTTAGTGACTTGATACCATGTTATTTACATGTTAAGTGAGAATTGTTAAGTGAGAGAATAGTGTTATATACATAGCATGTGAGTGTTATGTGTATATGTGTACCATGTTATTTGAAAGTTTACTATATTGTAGATTTTAGATTTAAATTTCTTGTTTGCTTGCTGAATCTATTGTATAGACTCACTCTTGTTGACTTTTCAGGAGGAGATGAAGAGTTAACGAGATCCGACGAGGAATTTGAAGAGTAGATCATGCGAGACTTTAGTTAGATTAGTTTCTATTAATTGGCATTGTATTTGGACTTTGGTTATGAGAGATTATGCTATGTTATTTCTTTTCTTGGACTATATGGATTGTGATATGAGGATTATAAGGTTGATGGAATAAGAGTTGTTTACTTGCTGTAGCATATGCTATTTCTATTTGTGTATGTGTCAACCTATATGACTACTGTTGGGGTCTTCTCCCCTGTGATGATTTGCTCTCATCCAACGTAGGTTGGTATAATCATACCGGGCGGAAGCGGTCGTCATATAGTTGGTATCATAGCCACGAGGTTAAGATTGTACTTGGATAGCCGTCAACTTGATTCACATCTCTAAATCTTTATAGTAATAGCCAAGTCCATGAATAATTAAAATAGGATTAGAAAGTGATAAGATAAAATATTCATAAAATATTAGGTTTAGTAATAAATGGAGCGTGATCAAGTGTTTGTTTTTTGGGGAAATGGCTAGTAGAAGGACTCGTCGTTTAGGTGTACCTGTCCAGGAGCCTAGGAAGAATGCGAGCGGAGGCAAGGATAACCAGTATCGCCCTCGCCTCCACCTATTGACTTGATCACATGCATGCAAGGGCTTTCACAAAAAGTGAAAGACCGTAACCTTTGGAACATAGCCATGGGGGGGGGGAGTTATTTATAGCAGTGGTGCATGAATTCCAAAACACCTAAATCACGTCATGACAAGTGGACGACACAATTAATGGACTTCCATAATTCGACTTGAATTTTGAGAAATAGAAGGTATTGGAATGCGTCAGGTAGACACGATGCGTATTAGGAATTTCCTTAATCGATTGGGACACTCGCTAGAAATCCAAAATGGAAGGCGTAAAAAGCATCCACTTTACGCGGCACCTTTAAAGATAATCGATTATAGTGAGACAAGTCAGTCAAACCGATTAGGAAGGTCATAAATCGCATCCGTATAACCTATCGTGAATCAAATTGGTAATAATTTATTTCCAAAAGTTAAAACAAAATTACCAAAAAATGATTTAGGAAACATGAATAGCATGGAGTTGACATGCCACATATCTCTTTACCAATCGTAATAGGAGCAGCAATCGGAACAATAAACATGTCAGCCTGACATGCCGCATATCTCCTTCATCAATCAGAACAGGAACAATAATCAGAACAATAAACGTGTCTGGTTGACTAGACACATATCTTCTTCATCAGTCGGAACAAGAAAGGCTTCGGCTTTCTCGGACGCATATTCCTTAAACCAATTGGAACAAGAAACGTGTCAAGTTGACCAGACGTGTATAGTAGTAATCGGTACGCGATCCTGCTTCAGCAATCGGTACAAGAAATGCATCAGCTTGACTTGACACGTATATCATTCAAAATTGGTACAAGAAAGGCGTCCACTGTATCTGATGCGAATATCAAAACTCTCACAGTGCCAGAAAAATATGAAAATAACTCAAATGATTAAATGAAGAGAGCCACTTTGGGCATTGGATTATAACATGAAATTTACTCAATATGATGTCAAAATTGGCGTGTCCCACCATGATCGCCAATTTGTTGATCCTGCTTTTCATCTTAAAAAAAAAAAGAAGACTAGAAGCACCTGCAAAGAATTAAGGGGAAGTAGAAAGAAGGAGTGGAGCACAACTCCTGAATTGGATCGTGAGTGCCATGCACACGTGGGTACCGAAGGAATACAAAAGAAAGAGATACAACCAGTGCAAACAAGGAGTGATCGCAGAAAACACTTTAGAGGGGTAGATTGATGTGTGGGCGATGAGGGTTCACTTCTTCTTCTACGAGCTCGGTCGGCCGTGGTAGAAGGCTTTTCTTTAGTGATTACCCTGAGATAAAACACAATAAAAAGAGATATGGATTAGCCAATGTTGCAATATCAAATTCTTAAAATATCATGAATATAAAGCGTAAAGAGGAGAAGAACACACCTTTTGTGGATTGGATTTTAAACCCCTAAAGCTAGGTAGGTGTGTGTGCATGCATGGAGATAGTGTGTTGAGATGATGAAAAATAAAATAAAAGAGCTGTCACGCACCGATGCGGAATATCGGAACGCGAGGCAGTTGCAAGTAAACGGGTACAGAGCGAGTACTAGGCACCAAACCATTGAACAAAGAATAATGCAAAAGCCAATTCATTTCATTAATAATTCCTCAAATGTCTAGTTACAACCACTAATATCAGAGCCATTCTATAGGGCCCAATTACATTGAAATAAAGCAAAAGGACTAAACTCAAACTCTAACATAATACTATGACGCTAGGGTACTCTTGACTTCACTCTTGGTCTTCCCGTCCTCTTGAGTGTAAGTATCTTCCTCGGTCTCACCTGAGAACACATAACCAGTAACGCACGGTGCGATAACGCCCAATAGGACTTAAATCTCAGGATCAAGCATACTTTAAATGATTAATATATTGAAAAGGCAGAGTAACTAATGATAGAGCGAGAGAGTCAAGTAATGTAAGAGATATCACGATAGCATGTGATTGAAATAGCACAAGTTTCCAAATATAGTACAAGCGTCGAGTATAGCACAAATAGCAGGATGGCCATAGCATAAATAGCACAAAGTATAGCAATAGCACAACATGTATAGTATAACACTTTGTTGTAAATAGACAACGAGAGAATATAGCACTTTTGATTGTCATTTAGATAGTCGAGATAGATAGCACTCGAGTATAATGCCAAACACTCTAGTCATTTAACTCCCGCGAGCAAATAGCACTTTTGGGCGCACATCCCAGGACCAAATCGGGCCTTTATATATTACCAGGCATTGGTTATATTGTTTATCTTTAGACAATCAGTCAATGGCCAACATAGAATACCAAAAAATAGATGAGAGTATTATATGAATAGACGAGATAGTAGAGAGAGTGTGAATAGATGAGCGAGTCGAGTATAGATGAGAACTACAGGTCATTGTACATAAAACGTTGAGTGACAGACAATAGTAACAGTTGCACAACACACGCAATTGGTGTTGGCAGTCAGGTGGGATTCACTACCTTTCCATTGGCCATGTTATGCACAGGTCCATAGGTCCGGCGTGATTCAAGATAAGAGCGAGAGCAACTAAAGCCATTTGGATCTTTATTGATCCCTAGGGGTAACATAGATGTTAGGGTACAACCAGCTCATCGACCATGTGGGAATCCATGGACAGAGGAGACTTACGGAGGCCTTGATCAAGGATTCACTAGTCCGGCAGAAGGAATCCGATGGAGAGTTTGTCCAAGTCAAGAGAAGGTGTATATATAGAAACAAGTGTCCGACGTTCTAGAGGAATTCTAGAATAGTGGAGCGTCGATAATGGTATTTCCAAAACATCGCGGAAACGAAGACAAGTCCATTTAAAATAGGGTAATTTAATTATATAATTGAAATAATTTACCAGATGTATTATGAGAGGTTTTCATGCCAAGTTACGCCATATTGGATGGTTCAATTGTGTGCATGTGTAAAGAAATCATAGATAGAAAGAGGTCATGTGCATGTATTTTAAATCATTCAATATACATTCATTTATAACAGGTGTATTTACTGTGTGTATGATTGTTAATAAGGAATATAAACACTGTAGAGAGTTAGAGCATAACAAAGCATGGGTTTTCATGCAAAAACCCCAGATCGCGACGTACCCTTGTAAGGGTCGCGACAGGGTCTGACCAGAACGCGACAGGTCATGCAAGGAACGTGACGGGTCGGTTAGAGCAGGCTGCCAGAACGCGACGATAACACCTGTCGCGTTCAAAACGCGACGGGTGACTCTGTCGTGATCAGCCCTGAGAACGCAACGATAGTCGCGTTCTCAGGTCCTGCGCCTGAGTTCGAGCGGGAAAAGACATGCTTTGGATTGCGGTCCAAACCTTTCTTATTTTGACACAGGGTTGTTCAAAAATCAAGAACTAAGTGTACAAGCGATGAAAATTCATGAAACTAGTTTTAAACGGATCTAGACATGCAAGAGTACTTTCAGTAAATAGGAATTTGAAAGTGGACATGATCTCGGCATGCTTCAAACAAGTTTATTCACGAGGAATATGGTACAGTGTACATTAGAGATATAAGAATTAATTCGTGAAGTATGATGGATGAAAATTAGGGCTTTTAGGGGCAAACGACGCCTAACATCCATCAGTATCTCTAGTTAAATTTCATGGCATGGGGACGAGTATACATGGAGATATAAATTAAACATGATGGTTCGGGGTCATGGTGATTGCAGAACATCAAAAATCAAGGATAAAATTGGCTCAATGGAAAATTATGAAACAAAAGGGTTTTGTTCCTGATGGTTGGAACAACCTACAGACAAAATTAATTAGATTTTGCTCATGAGAATGCCTACATTTGACTCGTTTGATCTTCTAGGGTTAGAACTTGAAGAACGAGGGTTGAAGATTGAGCAATCCTCTTCTCCACGAGTTTCTCCTCTTCTTGGCCTTCACTCCTTGACCAGCAAGCCCCAACAATGAGTTAGGGCTGGCCATGGAGAGATTGAGGAGTATT
Organism: Colocasia esculenta; assembly: GCA_014218235.1. Taxonomy (NCBI): domain Eukaryota; kingdom Viridiplantae; phylum Streptophyta; class Magnoliopsida; order Alismatales; family Araceae; genus Colocasia; species Colocasia esculenta. The sequence continues at coordinate 8,668 of JACBKR010000377.1, forward strand.
TAAGCTCCATTGGTTTCCCTTTCCTAACATGACTCTAATTACCCTTTATTACGAGATTCCTCTAATTCCTCTCACCCTTCCAAGTTTGCCAACTCCTAATTGGGTTAGGTTGGGATCCAATTTCGTGCCCAACCACTTTGGGTAGTGTTAGGAATCCAATTCCCACCCAAACTATCTATTTTAATGATTTATTAGCCCTTTTCTATTTAGGCAATATTTTAGATACGAATTTAGGGTATTTCCATTTATTCCTCTTTTAAAAATCTTTATTTTGGCCCAATAACTTTTATGTGATCCATTTAATAAAGCCCATGACTTCTTTTCATTTAGTGGTTTGAATTAATTCTCTTTTCTTTGATTTTCCAATTGACTATTTTTTTAATATTATTAATTTTTTATTTTTCGAAAAATTCAGGTTGCTACATCCTTCCTCTCTTAAAAGATTTGGTTCCAAATTCATATGATCACAATGGAGAGAATGTCTTCCCGAAAAGATTGGGGTAGTTTCGTCTGATGATTCCTTCAGTTTCCATGTGGCTTCTTCCACTCCATGATTATTCCATAGGACTTTAACCACATGGATGGGACGGTTCCTGAGTTGTTGCACCTTCCGTTCCAGTATCTTGACTGGCTTCTTTTCATAGGTCATGTCCTTATTTAGCACCAACTTCTCATGGCGAATGATATGCGTAGGATCATATACATATTTCCTAAGCATGGAGACATGGAACACATTGTGTACGCATGCCAAGCTCGGTGGCAACGCCAGTCGGTATGCAACCTCACCAACCCTTTCGAGCACTTCAAAAGGACCGATGAATCTAGGACTGAGTTTCCCTTTAACACCAAATCTTTGGATACCACGGGTAGGTGATACCTTTAAGAGTACATGGTCACCTACCTGAAATTCCAGATCTCTCCTTCCCTTGTCAGCATAGCTCTTCTGTCTAGACTGAGCAATCTTGAGCGATCACGAATCACTTGTATGTCCCTTGTTGTATTTTGCACCATGTCTGGGCCTAGCCATTACTATTCTCCAACCTCATTCCAGCATGCAGAAGATCTATAGTTTTTGCCATATAGTGCCTCGAACGGTGCCATCTTAATACTCGCCTGGTAACTGTTGTATAGGTGAACTCAATTAGGGATAGGTGCTCATTCCAATAACCTTGGAAGTCTATGGTATATGCTGTCAACATGTCTTCAACAATTTGGTTGGTTCTCTCAGTCTGCCCATCAGTTTGTGGGTGGAATGCAGTACTAAAGTTGAGCTTAGTACCAAGTGCACTTTGCAATCCTTTTCAGAAGTGGGACGTAAATCTTGGATCCCGATCCGAACAATAGATGATGGAACTCCGTGCAATCTCACTATCTCCTTGACATATAAGGCAGCTAGTACCTCTACCGACCACTTACTCTTTATAGGGAGGAAGTGAGCGGATTTGGTTAATCGGTCGACAATGACCCATATGGCGTTGAGTCCACCACGAGTCTTGGGTAAACCCATGATGAAGTCCATGCAATGCATTCCCATTTCCACTCCGGATATCTGGTGGTCTAAGCACGCCAGCAGGGCGCATGTGTTCCGGCTTTACTTGTTGACAAGTAAGGCAATGAGCGGCATGCTCGGCTACCTCTATCTTCATATTCGGCTACCAAAATGTTCTTTTCATGTCTTGATACATTTTGGTACCCCCAGGATGAATAGTGTACTTTGTCTTGTGAGCTTCATCCATTAATTTCCTCTTTAATTTTCATTGTCGAGGACGCATGTCCTCCCTTGGAACACAGCCTGCCATCCTCGGTCATAGCAAAGTCAGGTCTTTCGGATAAGGTTTCTTTGATGCGAACCAAGAATAGATCATTGTATTGTTGAGCTTTAATCTCTTCCAGCATGTCAGATGAATCTTGATATTGGCAATCAAGACTCGGTCATCCCTATGTTCAATATTAAGTCTAACCTTGCGAATTGTTCTAGTAGTCGCATCTCACCAAGAACTAGACTCAATACAGATGCCATTGGCTTTCTACTAAGAGCGTTAGCCACTGAGTTTCCCTTGCCTGGATGGTATTGTATGTTGAAGTCGAAATCCTTTAGGTATTCTAGCCATCTTCTCTGTCTCATGTTGAGTTCCTTCTGGAGAATAAATACTTTAAGCTCTTGTGGTCTGAGTAGATAGTGAATTACTCTCCATACAATAATGTCTCCAGATTTTTAAGGCGAAGACCATAGCAGCCAACTCTAAATCATGCGCAGGGTAGTTGACCTCATGCGTCTTTAGTTGTCTTGAAGAATAGGTAATGACCTTCTCCTTTTGCATTAATACACAACCTAGCCCAATTCCTGAGGCATCGGTATAGACAGAGAAACCTTCTACCTCTATTGGAAGAGCGAGAATAGGTGATGAAGTAAGACAGTCTTTTAGAGTATGAAAACTCTTCTCACACTCTTTACTCCAGGAGTAGAGATTCTCCTTTCGTGCCAGACGCATGAGAGGAATGGCGATCTTTGAAAAGTCCTTTATGAACCGCCTGTAGTAGCCAGCCAGTCCTAAGGAGCTTCTAATTTCTGTGACGTTGGTTGGTCTCTTCCAATTGAGTACAGCTTCGACTTTAGAGGGATCAACAGAGATGCCGTCCTTGAGATGACATGGCCCAAGAAGGACACTTCTTCGAGCCAGAATTCGCACTTGCTCAGTTTTACGTACAGTTTGTTGTCTCGCAAGACTTGCAGTGCTACCTTCAGATGTTCTTCTTTGGTCTTTGAATATATAAGGATATCGTCGATGAAGACGACCACGAACTTGTCAAGGTATGACCGATATATGCTGTTCATGAGTTGCATAAAGGCTGCAGGAGCATTGGTTAGACCAAAAGGCATAACGACGAATTCATAGTGTCCATACCTGCTCCTGAAAGCCGTTTTGAAGATATCGTCATCCTTGATCCTCATTTGGTGATAGCCAGATCGAAGGTTGATCTTGAAGAAATATTGAGCTCCAGATATTGGTCGAAAAGTTCATCGACCCGAGGCAATGGATACTTATTCTTGATGGTTAGCTGATTGAGCTGACGATAGTCGATGCATAGCCTCATCGATCCATCTTTCTTCTTAACGAACAACACATGTTCTCCCTATGGGGAAGTACTTGGTCTGATGAACCCCTTTTCTAATAGCTCCATCAGTTGCGCTTTTAGTTCCTTTAACTCGGCAGGTGACATCCGGTATGGTTGACGCGATACCGGGGTAGCTCCAGGGATCAACTTAATGGCGAAGTTGACATCACATTCCGGGGGAATCCCTGGTAGATCTTCGGGAATATATCTGGGTAATCTTGGACTATGTGGATGTCTTCTATCTTAGAACCCTTCTTTTCAACTATTACAGCCGCAAGGAAAGTAAAACAACCTTTCCTTATCATGTTGTGGGCCTTTATGGCAGAGATTAGAGACATCCGTCTCTTATGTCTAATCCTAGTGAATGACAACTTAGAGAACTCACTAAAAGCAACTTTCCCTTTCTTACAGTCGACACTTGCCCCATAAGTGGACAACCAGTCGGCTCCCAAAATTACATCATAGCCTTCCATGGGCATACACACCAGGTCGGCTTTAGGTTATGTTCTCCGATCATTACATCGGCAGATGGAAAGTATTTGTTCAATTTCTCCTTCTCTCCCAGTGGGGTGTGATAGAAAATTCGCATCCCATGGATATAGGTTTTAGCATTCAAGGTATCAGCAAACTTTTGAGATATGAATGAATGAGTTGCTCTAGTATCAAATAAACAAAATGCTGATAAGGAGAAAACTTGTAGGGTACCTTCTACCACGCCACCTTCCTCGGTGGGCTCTTCATCATGCAGGGCTTGCAGTCTGCCCTGTTTCTTAGGCACATTAGGGCGCCTTTCATTTTCCTTCAGTAGCGGGCACTCTGGAATGCGGTGCTCGCGGCTTCCACAGCGCAGACATGCGCCGACTTTCCTCCAGCATTCGTCTGCTGTGTGACCTGGCTTGTCACAGTGCTTGCAGTACCTCTTCGCTGGAGTGTTGGGGACAATAGCTTTGGGTTTCCTTTCTTGGCTGGGTCCCTCCGTGATGTTGAAGGGATGCTTCTTGCCGTTGGTCGGCTTAGCAGGTGATGGACCAAATGTCATTTCCTTCTTCACGAACTTCCCTTTGATATGGTCAGTGAAGTCCGTAGCATCTTCTAGTAATTGAGCTTTCTTTACCATCTCGGCATAGGTCTGGATGTCGAGAGGGGCCAGTTGAGTGATGTATTGTGGCCTAAGGCCGTTGAGAAAGCACTTAGCCTTCATCGTTTCAGTATTCACTAGATGTTCAGCATAACGCGCCAGTCTTGAAAACTGGGCTTCATACTCGGCCACAGTCAAGCTCCTCTGTTTAAGAGCAGCAAATTCCGCAGCCTTCTTCTCTGGACACGCTCTGAGAAATACTTGGTGTAAGGCCCTCGAATTTTGCCTCTTATTTAGTTGTTTGGTTGTATAGTGTGTTTGGATGCATAGTGTGCATAGTTATGTGAACAAATAAATATATACATATGTGTGTATTCCTACATATTATAATTAAGTAAAGTTGTGCATGTATATGTATATGATTGTTTAACTATGTACATATGGTGTATATGTAATGCATTATAATATATATATATATATATATATTATATATATATATATATATATATATATATATATGTATATACATAAAGTATGCTTAAAATACTGCATTTTTGTGTTCTGGCCGAAAGTCAAGTTGGCGTCAACATGAGTGGACGCCTAGGGCTGAGCCAGCGTCCAGATTGATGGACGTTAACCCATTGTAGGCGGCCACCTATGTGGACATCTACTTCCCAGTTTTGTTGCGACTCCAGATCTAGAAATGCCCACGATTCTTTCACCCTGGTTTTAGAAACTGACTCCCAACGGTTGGATGCCCTACCTTATCAAGTCCCCGAACCCTTGGCTCTATAAAATACCCACTCTCCGGCCGGATCAAACCCTTTTGGCATTTTGTCAAAAACCCTAGTTTTGCTGTGCGAAAACTGAACTTGGAGGCCGTGGATCTCTCTTGATGGTGCGGTTCTTGGCGATCTGCATCGACGGGAGGACACTTGGAACATCGAAGAAGACTTCCCCGACCCCGGCACTTCTTCTTCCATCAACACAGAAGCCGGATCGAGGAGGTTAGGAGGGCTTCTTGGCACAGGCTGAGGAGAGCTTCTCCGGCATCTAATCGCATTGTGTAAATTTCTTAAAGGTAAGTACCCATTGTACATCAACCCTACCCATGTCTAGTAGGTCCTAGGTATTTTTCCAGATTTTTATCGTGTCCTGGAACCCCCCTTTCACCATCGTTTTTGAGTTCAGTCTGTGTTTTGCACAGACAGGAACTTAAGGGTAGCTTCTGGTGCTGTTAAGATCCCGTGTCGACGACCACCGATGGTGCCGTTAACCCGGTTGGCGGCCACATGTGTGCCGCCGAGTTCTTCTGGTTTCTACAGTAAACATGTCTTGATAATTGTGACCTAATCTCTGAATTTTTGAATATAAGTGCATGCTATAAAATTTCTATTTGGTCAAGTCATTAGAACATGTCATATGATTAGATTGAATTTCCACGCATTATGTCAGTTATTAGAATTTCTGAAATGAGATGTTCAGTATGATTCAGCCTTGTAAATTCCTGTTAATTAGATCCATGTTGAATTAGGGTTGCGTAAATTTTCTGTGACAGCATGATGACTGTATGCGTGTGTTGAATCTGTTGGGAATGACTGATTCATTGTAGAACCTGTGTATATGAAATTAGCGAAAACATGCCTATGAACTATTTTAATTATTATAATTAGTGTAATGATCCAAAAATTTTGGAAAATTGAGCATGTAACATACTGTCTGTTTATAACCTGTGATAAAAATTTGAATTCATTCTGATGACAGTAAGTGTGATTCTTGCTTACATCATGGAAAATCAATGTAATGAGCATGGTAAATTCAATCTGTGTAATTTAGTATTTGCAGCATGTATAAAATCATGATGTGAGCTATTTATTACTGTGAACAGTAGTATCATGCTAGGAAAACTGAAGCCTATGCATATATGTGAAATTGGACATAATTATGTTAAACGATGTACAAACAATGTGTAAATAATGTGAAGTATGTAAAACTTTGTGCCGTGTGTGACACTGCTACCATAGGGGCTGTGGGACTCTACCGTAGTAAAGTCCTTACGGGAAGGTTCATAGTGTGTGAAATCCTATGGGCAATTAGGATGAAATCCTGGAGGTGGACAAGTACCACTGGTTAGGGTGGAGAGTGCTTCTCCCAGTTCTGCACAGTTAACCAAGATCTATCACTATTTTGCCTAGGTGATAGATATGTGAATGTGTTATGTGTGTCCTTCTAGTGGTGGTTTGGACTATGTGTCATGGCAACTAAATGTGAAATGTGAATATATGTGCATGTGAACTTCTGAAATGTGAAATGTGTAATTGAGTATGTGAAGATATAAAGTGAATCTGCTAGCATGTGAATAAGTGTAATCCATGTGAATAATGTGTAATGCATGTTAAAATAGCAAGATAAGTGTGATTACAAATGTGGTAAATGCATGAAAGAATGTCTAGATTCCATGTTAAATATGTTACTCAATTAGTACCTAGTTTCATGCTAAATTTGTATAGTATTGTCAATCAACTTGAGTTGTTTTAACATTCAATCCATGCTTGATAAAATGTGGTATCATATATGATTGTGAATTGATTGCATTAAAACAGCAAGTTAATTGTGTAAATGAATGTGAAATGAGCATGCCGAAATGTTTAGAATACATGTTAGATTACTATTACTCTATGCTAGATTCCATGCTCTAGATTAGTAGAATGTTATCATGACATGAATAATGTTTGGTTATAAATCATGTTACATGTTTCACGTAGAAAGCATGTGTAGGTGATCATATTACATTGTTTAATGTCTTAACCATAATCCATGTGCTTAAATTGATATAGGTTTCCATGTGTTATACTTGAATTGGATAAAAGCATGCAATACGTGTATAAGATATGTGTATGGATGTTGTATATGGTATGCTTGCTGAGTCTTTTAGACTCACTCTTGCTTCAGCGTACAAGTGTAGCAGGTGACTCTACTTCCTTGGAGGAGATCGTTAGGAGCGACTCCGAGCGAGAGGAGTAGCTTGTTGTGGAGATTTCTACGTTGTATTTTCCATTTCATAGTATGTAATTGAAAACTTATGTAATTATAGATGAATAATGTAATTTGATTTAGAATTTTAATTATGTGGACTTTAGTTCTCTTTATTTGCTATATGGACTGTGGATAATTAATGTGGATGATGGATAAGAATGAAGTTAATTCTTTTATTTCCGCTGTTCTATATTTATATTTGTGTACATCAGCTTAGTGTTAGTGTTAGTGTGTTCCCACAGTGTCTCCCGCTACCGTGGGTTGTATACGTTACCGACGTTGGTATAACCGTACCGTATAAGGGGTCGTTACACTTGGAGTTAAGGCTTCCTTGAATTCGGCCCAAGTGAATTGACCATTAGCTCTGGTCGCTTCTACCGACTCCCACCAAGCGCGGGTGTCCTTCTCTAATTGGAATTGTCACGCCCCGACGTGGAATATCGGAGCGCGAAGGCAGTTGCAAGAAAAAGGTATAGAGCGAGTACTAGACATCAAACCATTGCACAATGAATAATACTAAAACGAATTCATTTCATTAATAACTTTCCGATGTCTAGTTACAACCACTAATATCAGAGCCATTCTATAGGGCCCAATTATTTGCAATAAAAGGAAATAACTAACTACAACTCTAAGATGACATAATGACTCGAGGGTACTCCTGGCTTCACTCTTGGTCATTCCCTTCCTCGTGAGTGTATGTGTCATCCTCGGTCTCACCTGAGAACACAACATCAAATAACGTAGGGTGAGCGATAACGCCCAGTAGGACTTAAATCTCAGGCTCAAGCAGGCTTTAAATAATTAACGCATTTAATGGCAGAGTATATAAAGATAGCAGGTACAAGAGAGTCAAAATATAGAAAGAGATAGCACAATAGGTAACAAGATAGCACAATAGCACGAGATCGAGTATAGTTTCCAAAAATAGCACAAGTATCGAGTATAGCACGAATAGCAGGATGGCCATAGCACAACTAGCACAAGTATAATAATAGCACGACGAGTATAGCACTTGTTTGTCATTCTAGACATCGAGAGAGTATAGCACATTTTGTGTTTTGATTGTCATATAGATAGTCAAGATAGATAGCACTTGAGTGTTGTAAGGCCCTCGAATTTGTTGCATTATTTGTATTGCATGTGAATACTTCATGGGTTGTATATGTGTGCATGTGCGTATCTACGTATGTACTAGTTAGTATACTATTGCATGCATGTGTATAAGTTAGATGTAAATAGTGTATGAATGGTATGATGGTAGTATGTACATAATAGTAACATATGGTACATATATAGGTGTAAGTTGTGCATGGTTTCTGCATATTTTTGAGTTCTGGCCGAAGGCAAGATTGGCGTCAATATCAATGGACGTTTGAGTTGTGTCGGCGTCAACCATATGGACGCCAACACTAAATCCAGCGTCCAGCGATGTGAACGTTAACTTCTCTGACCTGCATGCGTTACAGAGCCCAGAATTCTGGGAGCAAGCTAGCTCACCCATTGGGGAGCTGTCTCCAACGGTCTGAAAGCCCTCTTGTCCGACCTGCGTGAGAGGAGAGCTTCCTCTCCTCTATATACAAGCCCTTCTTGTAACCCTCAGCCCTCTCTTGGATCTTTGCAAAGAGAAGAAGAAACCCTAGTTTCTGTGAGAAGGACCTGACCTTGCAAGCCTAGATCCGGGAATTTGAGCTTCATTCCGGCCATCTACAACGACTGGGAGATAGCTGGAGCATCAGGGAGACTTCCCCGATCTCGCTTTGGTGTCTACATCAGTCAAGAACCCGGAGGAAGGTGTCTTTGGAGGCTTCTTGGGACTGCCCAAGGAGAGCTTCACCGCCATTTAGATCCCTTTGGAGTATTTTTCAGAGGCAAGTACCTACCCCTATCGTCCATGTAGATGTCTAGGATGGTTTTGCTATTTTTACATATTTTTCCTCGTGTCTTGGATCCCCCAAATTCCCTTATTTTTGGAGCTCGGGTCTGTGTTTTGCACAGACCTGAACTTGACGGCAACATCACTTGCCGTCAAGATCTTCATCAACGGCCAACGATGTTGCCGTTAAGCTCCATTAACGGCCCAAGTATGCCGTTAAGTTTATCAGGACAGAATAGTGAACTGTTCTGCCCTTCTATATGATTAATTTCGATGTGTTTTGTGATGAGGATATAGTGTAATTTTAGATGTTATGAAAAATAGCTAATGTGATGTGTATGGAAATTTCTGTGATTTCTGTGGATGGCATAAATTGTTGAATTTATAGAATACATGTTGAGGAAAAAGGGTTACGCATGATTGCCTACTGTCTATATGATTTCTGAAGAATTAATGGCCCTGGATTTTTCTACATGTGATGATGTCAGTCATTGTAGTATACCCTGAAAATTTGAGAAATTATCCATGTTCATATGATTTACTGTAATTACTGCCATGAAAATAGGAGTATATGTGGGATTTCTAAAATCCACAGTAAATTGCATGTTGTGAATTAAATTCGGAGAAATTTCTATGACAACCTATATGATATATTCAAATATGTGAATTGTCAAATCTGAGATTCGGATTATGTTCCATGACAAGTTGAATATGAATGGCATGCAACTGAATGTCTAAATTTCTGTAAATACAATATGAGTCAGAAAAAGTGAAATTTTGCCTGCGAAATCATAAACCTGAAATCAGCATTTGGTTAAATTTTCAGGTCGTTTGGACAACTATATAGTGAAATATGAATTTTTCCATACGAAAATGTGAACAATGCATGTTAATGTGGAATGATTTGACATGTGTATGATCTGATTTATGCGAATTACTGATCATGTGATCCCTGTTAATTGTAGAATCATGTTAGGAAAACAGAGTCCTTGTGTGAATGAGAAAATGAATGAGAGATGAGTGACATGTGTAAAGATATGTGTTAAAAAAATCGGTAAATGTGTACATTGTGCCAAGTGTGACACTGCTTCCACAGAGGGCAGTGGAACCGTATCAGGGAAAAGTCCCCCTGAGAAGGTTCAATGTGTTGTGATCCTAAAGGCATTAGGATGAAATCCTGGAGGTGGACAAGTACCACTGGTTAGGGTGGAGACTTATTCTCCCGGTCTGCGCAGTCCAAGAGTCGTCACTGCATTGCCTAGGTGACGTCTATGTGTATGTGATGTGATGTGTCCTTCTCTGGTGGTTTGGACTATGTGTCACGGCACTAAATGTGAATGTGGAAATGTGTATGTGTTCATGTGTAAAGAAATGTGAATGTGAACAATGTGTAAATGTGCATGTGTAAAGTGTATACTATGTGATTAAGAAGTTGTGTAAAATGTGAAACCAAAATGTGAATTGTGAATTTGTGATACATGTTGTAGAAATCTGAAATCATGTTAAAACATCAAACTAAATGTACTTATAATCATGCTTTACATGTGCAAATTGCCTAGAATCCATGTTAGAAATGAATCTTAGTGGTGTGTAGGTAATCCATGCTTGTTTGCCCTCAGGTTGTGACTTAAATTGATTAAGTAGCTCTCATGTGTTGGGTTATACTTTCTAGTCCATGTAAAACCAGCAAGCTTAAAGTATGAAAATGGTTATGTGCATGTGTAAGAATGAGAAGTGACCATGTTAGCTATGTTTTCTTTCATGTATGTAAACTAGTTATGATAAATTGCTTTCATGTTTTAGCTTAATTGAGAGTAGAACTTTTAGTGTGGGAATGATTAGAGGGCATGTGATAGGAGATTTTTAATTTAGGAAATCTGAAAGCATGTATCATGTGTATCATTAACAGAATCACCATGATAGGTTGTGAATTTCAATGACAAGCATGCTACATGATTGTGTCTTGTAAATGTGTATGTAAAACCTGCTATGACATGTACATGTATGGTATGTGTAGAGTTATTTTCTGAGTCTTTTAGACTCATTACTTGCTTCGGCGTACAGGCGTAGTTGGTGATGACACACTTGCGAAGGAGGCAGTGGAGACCGACTCCGAGCGTGGAGATTAGATCGTTGGTGTACTTTGCGATATTTTGATTTCATAGTATGTAATTGCAACATTGTACTAGCATTATTATGGAAAGGAATGTTTAAGTGTAGACAATTATGTATTGAGTTTCAGCAATTTAATCATGTGGACTTTTAGTTCTTTAATGTTATTGCAATCATGTATGTTAAGTGTGGATGATGAATGAAACGAAGACAGTGGTTCTTTACTTCCGCTACTCTGTTCTTATATTCACGTGTATCTCAACTGTATGTTATCATTTGGGTAAATGTCCCACTGTGGCAACGTTCACTATATCGACGTGGGTTGGTATAACCGTACCGATATAATGAGGGTCGCTACAGAGATTGGTATCAGAGAAACCGGTTGAGATTGCACATGAATATATATAAGTCATCATCCCCATTGCATGCTAAGTCTACATATGAATGTCCACATGTGTAGAATGGATTAATAATGAATGAAAAGTAGATAAGAAAACAGTTAGGAAATCAATTAAAGTAGCTCTAATGGTGGATGAAATTTGTTACAACCATGGCTTTGAGAGGTAGGCGTGGCGGAGCGCCGGCCCGTGAGGATGAGCCGAGACGTGATGAGCGGGCGGAGCAGCAGGCCCCGGCACCGCAAGGTCCTGTACTTCCCCAACCGCCGCCTGTGATTATGGAGTATTCATGCAAGGTCTGGTGCAAGCCATGCAGACACAAGCTCATACTCAGGCTGCACTCCAGGCACATTGGAGGCTCAGGTTAGACTAATAAATGATTAATAGTATGTTTCATTTAATCATGCGATATTATGTTGATTGTGTATTGCTTGCTTTGTACTGTAGCAGGCTCAAGTACCAGCTCAGGACCATGGTGGACCTTCTACCATGGAAAGGTTCAAGAGGATGCTGCCACCCTCTTTTAGGGGGAGAGCGATCCGTTGTTGGCAGAAAGCTGGATGAGGGAGATAGAAAAGATCTTCCGAGCCATCAGGTGTGCAGATGAGGATAAGGCCACATTAGCCACCTACATGCTACAGGTATGTGTTAAATTCGTATGATTGTATGTTTGTTTAGTTAGACTGTTAGTTGGAGCTTATGAGGTGTATTGCAGAAAGAGCGGATGTATGGTGGTCTTCACTACTGTGTATGCGGTTTGAGGACGGCGCAGTAGAGGTTGCTTGGGACGAGTTCGTGAGGCTCTTTCGGGCTAAGTTCGTCCTGAGCATGTTCAAGATAAGATGGAGCAAGAATGCCTATCTTTGGATCAAGGCTCCATGACCGTGCTGAATATGAGGCAAGATTTTCTAAACTCTCTAAGTATGCACCTCATATTGTGGCAGACGAGCGCAAGAAGACAAAGAAGTTCGTGATGGGACTCAAGCCATCACTGCGGACGAGACTTGTGGCATTTGACCATCGCACGTTGGACGAGGCCCTCAGCACTGCTTGTAGGCAGGAGGGAGAGATGGAGAAATACCTGGAAGAAAAGAAAGCTTTGCAGAAGAGGCCAGCAGCGACGTTCCAGCGACAAGACAAGAAGAAACGGTGTACCACCAGCAGCGATCATAGCAGTCGGGAGTTCTCAGGTACCCTGTACGTTCCCCTGGTGGAAAAGTTGTCCCCACTGTGGGAAGACACATGGTGGTACCGAATGTTGGATGATTATGGGAAAGTGCTTGAAGTGCGAAAGCAGCGACCACAAGATCAAGGATTGCCCAAGACTTCAGCAGGGAGTCTAGCGCGGAGCGCTAGCCCCAGCGGTAGCAGCAGCAGCGCCAGCTACGGGAAGACCAGGAAGGCCTCGAGCCCCAGCTCGAGTGTTTGCTTTAGCGCGCGAGGACGCCGAGCAGGCGGAGCATGTCACCGAAGGTACGATTTTACTTTAGGTGTGCACGCTCGGGTTTTGTTTGATACGGGTGCTACTCACTCGTTCATTTCCGAGCGGTTCGCTAGGCAGTTAGCCCTAGAGTCAGCGTAGAGTCTGAGGATTTAGAGGTCCCTCTGTCTGTGCACACCCCTGCGGGTACGGTATCGACTAGGAAGTGCATTCCGTCGTTACCTGTGTGCATTGAGGATAGAATCCTAATGGGTGTTTCTTCTTGCTAAAGATGGACTATGATGCTATTCTTGGTCTGGATTGGCTAGAGGAGCACTATGCGTTAGTGGATTGTCGTCGGAAGAGGATTGTTTTCCGCATTCCTGGTGAGGATGAGTTCTCTCACCCTTGCCAAGGAACTTGGCGGGAAAGATGGATCTCTGCCATGAAGGCGATGCGCATGGTAAACAAGGGTTGTGACGCTTTTCTTGCCAGCGTGGTACTAGTGCCAGAGGCTGATGAGTCACCTACTCTTGCAGAGATTGAGGTAGTGCAGGATTTTCCAGACGTCTTTCCTGATGATTTGTCTGGTTTGCCACGGATAGAGATAGAGTTTACCATAGAGTTGCTTCCGGGCACCTCTCCTATCTCGAAGGCTCCATATCGGATGGCACCTGCGGAGTTAGCCGAGTTGAGGAGGCAGTTGCAGGAGTTGCTTGATAAGGGATTTATTCGCCCGAGTGTTTCCCCTTGGGGCGCACCTGTATTATTCGTCAAGAAGAAAACGGGTCACTTAGGTTATGCATTGACTATAAAGCTGAACCAAGTGACTGTGAAGAACAGGTATCCCTTGCCTCGTATGATGATTTGTTTGACCAGTTGCGAGATGCATCAGTCTTTTCTAAGATTGACTTGCGATCTGGTTATCATCAGTTGAGGATTAGGAGTGAGGATGTGTCCAAGACGGCATTCAGATCCCGTTATGGACATTATGAGTTTTTGGTCCTTCCTTTCGGATTGACCAATGCCCCTGCAACGTTCATGGTTCTCATGAACAGGGTGTTTAGGCCTTATCTAGATAGCTTTGTTGTAGTGTTTATTGATGATGTGTTGGTCTACTCTCCGGATGAGGCTGCACATCGTCAGCATTTGAGGGTAGTGTTAGAGGTTCTTCGTGAGCACAAGATGTATGCTAAGTTCAGCAAGTGCGATTTTTGGTTGCGCGAGGTTCATTTCCTCGGGCTGTTATCTCCGGTGCTGGTGTAGCAGTTGATCCAGCAAAGGTCCAGGCTGTTATGGATTGGGAGACTCCCCAGACTCCTTCGGAGATTCATAGTTTTCTGGGTTTGGCTGGTTACTATCGGCGATTTATTGAGGGATTTTCGTCCATCGCCGCCCCTTGACTCAGCTTACCAGAAAGGGAGTGAAGTTTGTTTGGTCCGAGAAGTGTGAGAGTAGTTTTCAATTGTTGAAACTAAGCTCACGTCAGCCCCGATGTTAGTCTTACCGAGCGGTGTAGAGGGTTTTGCTATCTACACGGATGCGTCTCGGATTGGTCTAGGCTGTGTACTCATGCAGCAAGAAAGGGTAGTGGCCTATGCTTCTCGTCAGCTGAAGGAGCATGAGCGTAACTATCCGACTCATGATTGGAGTTAGCAGCGTGGTCATGCACTAAAGATCTGGAGGCACTATCTTTATGGTGTCAGAGGTGTTTACCGACCACAAGAGCTTGAAGTATCTTTTCTCCCAAAAGGAATTAAACCTGAGGCAGAGGAGATGGATTGAGTTCTTGAAGGACTATGACTTCGACCTTCAGTATCACCCTGGAAAGGCGAATGTCGTAGCGGATGCTCTGAGTAGAAGGAGGCCATCTCTCCAGCAGGATTGGAAGATGTTGGAAGATGCGGCTTGCGCGTTGACTGAGTTAGAGCCATCGCTATGCCAGGCTTTTGTAGCTCAGTTATCCTTAGGTCCTCGGTTTTGGATGAGGTGATCGAGCAACAGGAAGCCGACCCTAGACTCTTAGGGTTAGTGGGCAAGTCAGGCATTGCTCGTGATGAGGACGGTGTGATTAGATTCCATCACCGTGTTTGTGTCCCTGATTTGGTAGATGTTCGTGAGCACGTGTTAGCGGAGGCTCATAGATCGCAATTCTCTATTCATCCGGGTAACACTAAGATGTACCAGGATTTGAAGAGATCCTTTTGGTGGTCTGGCATGAAGAAGGATGTAGCGGATTTTGTGTCTAGGTGTTTGGTGTGTCAGCAAGCGAAAGCCGAGCGGCAGCGACCATCTGGCCTTATGCAGAGGATGGAAATTCCGGTGTGGAAGTGGGAAGCTGTCACTATAGATTTTGTTTCAGGTTTGCCTCGATCTAGAAGGGGCAATGACTCGATTTGGGTAGTTGTAGATAGATTCTCGAAGACTGCTCATTTCTTGCCTATGAAGAAGAAGCAGTCAATAGAGAGTTTAGCTAGATTGTATGTTAGTAGTGTCATTAGATTGCATGGTGTGCCGAAGTCGATCATTTCGGATCGAGATCCGAGATTCACTTCAAGGTTATGGAAGGGTCTTCAGGATGCTTTAGGTTCGGAGCTGAAGCTCAGTTCGGCGTTTCATCCCCAGACTGATGGACAGTCCGAGAGGACTATCCAGACGCTCGAGGATATGTTGAGGGCGTGTGTTCTGGATTGGAAGGATGATTGGGAGCGCCATTTACCTCTTGTGGAGTTCGCATACAACAACAGCTTTCATGCGAGTGTTGGTATGGCTCCATTCGAGGCGTTGTATGGTAGGCCCTGCAGATCTCCTTTATGTTGGGAGGAGACTGGTGATAGGCAGTTGATCGGACCGGAGTTAGTTCAGGAAACTTCGGATAAGATCCAGCTTATCAGAAAGAGGCTTGTTGCGGCACAGGATAGGCAGAAGAGTTATGCCGACAACAGGAGAAAGGATTTGGAGTTCGAGGTTGGCGATCATGTCTTCTTGAAGATATCGCCTACTCGAGGAGTCGTCAGATTGGCAGGCATAGTAAGTTGAGCCCTAGGTTCATTGGACCGTATGAGATTCTCAGACATTTGGGCAGCGTGGCGTATGAGCTAGCCTTACCCCTAGCGTTGGCTAGTGTTCATCCCGTTTTCCACGTTTCGATGCTCAGGAAGTATGTCCGAGATCCGTCTCACGTAATTAGTCATGAGCCAGTGGAGATTCAGCCAGATCTTTCGTATGTCGAGCAACCAGTAGCTCTTGACCGGAAGGTTCAGCATCTCCGGAACAAGAGTATTGCGTCGGTGAAAGTTCTCTGGCGTTAACTTCTCACGAGAGGAGGCTACTTGGGAGCTTGAGGATGCGATGAAGAAGAAGTATCCCCTTTTGTTTGAGTAGCGTCGTTCTAACTTCGAGGACGAAGTTTTTTTAAGGGGGAGAGGGTGTAAGGCCCTCGAATTTGTTGCATTATTTGTATTGCATGTGAATACTTCATGGGTTGTATAGTGCATGTGCGTATCTACGTATGTACTAGTTAGTATACTATTGCATGCATGTGTATAATTAGATGTAAATAGTGTATGAATGGTATGATGGTAGTATGTACAAAATAGTAACATATGGTACATATATAGTGTAAGTTGTGCATGGTTTCTGCATATTTTTGAGTTCTGGCCGAAGGCCAGATTGGCGTCAATATCAATGGACGTTTCAGTTGTGTCGGCATCAACCATATGGACGCCAACACTAAATCCAGCGTCAACGATGTGGACGTTAACTTCTCTGACCTGCATGCGTTGCAGAGCCCAGAATTCCGGGAGCAAGCTAGCTCACCCATTGGGGAGCTGTCTCCAACGGTCTGAAATCCCTCTTGTCCGACCTGCGTGAGAGGAGAGCTTCCTCTCCTCTATATACAAGCCCTTCTTGTAACCCTCAGCCCTCTCTTGGCTCTTTGCAAAGAGAAGAAGACAAACCCTAGTTTCTGTGAGAAGGACCTGACCTTGCAAGCCTAGATCCGGGAATTTGGAGCTTCATCCGGCCATCTACAACGACTGGGAGATAGCTAGAGCATCAGGGAAGGCTTCCCCGATCTCGCTTTGGTGTCTACATCAGTCAAGAACCCGGAGGAAGGTGTCTTTGGAGGCTTCTTGGGACTGCCCAAGGAGAGCTTCACCGCCATTTTAGATCCCTTTGGAGTATTTTTCAGAGGCAAGTAACCTACCCCTATCGTCCATGTAGATGTCTAGGATGGTTTTGCTATTTTTACATATTTTTCCTCGTGTCCTGATCCCCCAATTCCTTGTTTTGGAGCTCGGGTCTGTGTTTTGCACAGACCTGAACTTGACGGCAACATCACTTGCCATCAAGATCTTCATCAACGGCCAACGATGTTGCCGTTAAGCTCCATAACGGCCCAAGTATGCCGTTAAGTTTATCAGGACAGAACAGTGAACTGTTCTGCCCTTCTATATGATTAATTTCGATGTGTTTAGATGTTATGAAAATAGCTATGTGATGTGTATGAAATTTCTGTGATTTTCTGTGGATGGCATAAATGTTGAATTTATAGAAATACATGTTGAGGAAAAAGGGTTACGCATGATTGCCTATGTCTATATGATTCTGAAGAATTAATGGCCCTGGAGTTTTCTACCCCATGTGCATATGTGTCAGTTATAACCTGAAATTTGAGAAATTATCCATGTTCATAAGATTTACTGTAATTACTGCCATGAAAATAGGAAGTATATGTGGATTTCTCTAAAATCCATGTTGTGATTAAATTCGGAAATTTCTATGACAACCTATATGATATATTCAAATATGTGAATTTCAAATCTGAGATTCAGATTATGTTCCATGACAAGTTGAATTATGAATGGCATGCAACTGAATGTTTAAATTTCTGTAAACACAATATGAGTCGAAAAAATGTGAAATTTTTCCTGCGAAATCATAAACCTGAAATCAGCATGTGGTTAAATTTTCAGGTCGTTTGGACAACTATATAGTGAAATATGAATTTTTCCATGCGAAATGTGAACAATGCATATTAATGTGGGAATGATTTGACATGTGTGTATGATCTGATTTATGTGAATTACTGATCATGTGATCCCTGTTAATTGTAGAATCATGTTAGGAAAACAGAGTCCTTGTGTGAATGAGAAAATGAATGAGAGATGAGTGACATGTGTAAAGATATGTGTTAAAAAAATCGATAAATCTGTACATTGTGCCAAGTGTGACACTGCTTCCATAGAGGGCAGTGGAACCGTATCAGGGAAAAGTCCCCCTGAGAAGGTTCAATGTGTTGTGATCCTAAGGGCATTAGGATGAAATCCTGGAGGTGGACAAGTACCACTGGTTAGGGTGGAGACTTGTTCTCCCGGTCTGCGCAGTCCAAGAGTCGTCACTGCATTGCCTAGGTGACGTCTATGTGTATGTGATGTGATGTGTCCTTCTCTGGTGGTTTGGACTATGTGTCACGACACTAAATGTGAATGTGGAAATGTGTATGTGTTCATGTGTAAAGAAATGTGAATGTGAACAATGTGTAAATGTGCATGTGTAAAGTGTATACTATGTGATTAAGAAGTTGTGTAAAAATGTGAAACCAAAATGTGAAATTGTGAATTTGTGATACATGTTGTAGAAATCGAAATCATGTAAAACAAAAACTAAATGTACTTATAATCATGCTTTACATGTGCAAATTGCCTAGAATCCATGTTAGAAATGAATCTTAGTGGTGTGTAGGTAATTCCATGCTTGTTTGCCCTCATGTAGCTTAAATTGATTAAGTAGCTCTCATGTGTTGGGTTATACTTTCTAGTCCATGTAAAACCAGCAAGCTTAAAGTATGAAAAATGGTTATGTGCATGTGTAAGAATGAGAAGTGACCATGTTAGCTATTTTCTTTCATGTATGTAAACTAGTTATGATAAATTGCTTTCATGTTTAGCTTAATTGAGAGTAGAACTTTTATGTGTGGGAATGATGAGAGGGCATGTGATAGGTGATTTTTAATTTAGGAAATCTGAAAGCATGTATCATGTGTATCATTAACAGAATCACCATGATAGGTTGTGAATTTCAATGACAAGCATGCTACATGATTGTGTCTTGTAAATGTGTATGTAAAACCTGCTATGACATGTACATGTATGGTATGTGTAGAGTTATTTGCTGAGTCTTTTAGACTCATTACTTGCTTCGGCGTACAGGCGTAGTGGTGACGACACACTTGCGGAGGAGGCAGTGGAGACCGACTCCGAGCGTGGAGATTAGATCGTTGGTGTACTTTGCGATATTTGATTTCATAGTATGTAATTGCAACATTGTACTAGCATTATTATGGAAGGAAATGTTTAAGTGTGGACAATTATGTAATTGAGTTTCAGCAATTTAATTATGTGGACTTTTAGTTCTTTAATGTTATTGCAATCATGTATGTGTGTGGATGATGAATGAAACGAAGACAGTGGTTCTTTACTTCCACTACTCTGTTCTATATTCACGTATATCTCAACTGTATGTTATCATTTGGGTAAATGTCCCACTGTGGCAACGTTGACTATATCGACGTGGGTTGGTATAACCGTACCGATATAATGAGGGTCGCTACAGAGATTGGTATCAGAGAAACCGTTGAGATTGCACATGAATATATATAAGTCATCATCCCATTGCATGCTAAGTCTACATATGAATGTCCACATTGTAGAATGGATTAATAATGAATGAAAATTATAAGAAAACGTTTAGGAAATCAATTAAAGTAGCTCTAATGGTGGCTAAAATTTTTACAGCCATGGCTTCGAGAGGTAGGCGTGGCGGAGCGCCGGCCCGTGAGGACGAGCCGAGACGTGATGAGCGGGCGGAGCAGCAGGCCCCGACACCGCAAGGTCCTGTACTTCCCCCACCGCCGCCTGTGGATTATGGAGTATTCATGCAAGGTTTGGTGCAAGCCATGCAGACACAAGCTCATACTCAGGCTGCACTCCAGGCACAATTGGAGGCTCAGGTTAGACTAATAAATGATTAATAGTCTGTTTCATTTAATCATGCGATATTTGTTGATTGTGTATTGCTTGCTTTGTACTGTAGCAGGCTCAAGTACCAGCTCAGGACCATGGTGGACCTTCTACCATGGAAAGGTTCAAGAGGATGCTGCCACCCTCTTTTAAGGGGGAGAGCGATCCGTTGTTGGCAGAAAGCTGGATGAGGGAGATAGAAAAGATCTTCCGAGCCATCAGGTGTGCAGATGAGGATAAGGTCACATTAGCCACCTACATGCTACAGGTATGTGTTAATTTCGTATGATTGTATGTTTGTTTAGTTAGACTGTTAGTTGGAGCTTATGAAGGTGTATTGCAGGAAAGAGCTGATGTATGGTGGTCTTCACTACTTGCGTACGCGTTTGAGGACGGCGCAGTAGAGGTTGCTTGGGACGAGTTCGTGAGGCTCTTTCGGGCTAAGTTCATCCCTGAGCATGTTCAAGATAAGATGGAGCAAGAATGCCTATCTTTGGCTCAAGGCTCCATGACCGTGCTGGAATATGAGGCAAGATTTTCTGAACTCTCTAAGTATGCACCTCATATGTGGCAGACGAGCGCAGGAAGACAAGAGTTCGTGATGGGACTCAAGCCATCACTGCGGACGAGACTTGTGGCATTTGACCATCGCAGGTTGGACGAGGCCCTCAGCGCTGCTTGTAGGCAGGAGGGAGAGATGGAGAAATACCTGGAAGAAAAAAAGCTTCGCAGAAGAGGCCAGCAGCGACGTTCCAGCGACAGGACAAGAAGAAAACGGTGTACCAGACCCAGCAGCGATCAATAGCAGTCGGGAGTTCTCAGGTACCCTCTGTACGTTCCCCTGGTGTGAAGAAAGAGTGTCCCCACTGTGGGAAGACACATGGTGGTACCGAATGTTGGATGATTACGGGAAAGTGCTTGAAGTGCGAAAGCAGCGACCACAAGATCAAGGATTGCCCAAGACTTCAGCAGGGAGTCCAGCGCGGAGCGCCAGCCCTAGCGGTAGCAGCAGCAGCTCCAGCTACGGGAAGACCAGGAAGGCCTCGAGCCCCAGCTCGGTTTTTGCTTTAGCGCGCGAGGACGCCGAGCAGGCGGAGCATGTCACCGAAGGTACGATTTTACTTCTAGGTGTGCACGCTCGGGTTTGTTTGATACGGGTGCTACTCACTCGTTCATTTCCGAGCGGTTCGCTAGGCAGTAGCCCTAGAGTCAGACGTAGAGTCTGAGGATTTAGAGGTCCCTCTGTCTGTGCACACCCCTCGGGTATGGTATCGACTAGGAAGTGCATTCCGTCGTTACCATGTGCATTGAGGATAGAATCCTAAATGGGTGTTTCTTCTTGCTAAAGATGAAGGACTATGATGCTATTCTTGGTCTGGATTGGCTAGAGGAGCACTATGCGTTAGTGGATTGTCGTCGAAAGAGGATTGTTTTCCGCATCCTGGTGAGGATGAGTTCTCTCACCCCTTGCCAAGGAACTTGGTGGGAAAGATGGTCATCTCTGCCATGAAGGCGATGCGCATGGTAAACAAGGGTTGTGACGCTTTTCTTGCCAGCGTGGTACTAGTGCCAGAGGTTGATGAGTCACCTACTCTTGCAGAGATTGAGGTAGTGCAGGATTTTCCAGACGTCTTTCCTGATGATTTGTCTGGTTTGCCACCGGATAGAGAGATAGAGTTTACCATAGAGTTGCTTCCGGGCACCTCTCCTATCTCGAAGGCTCCATATCGGATGGCACCTGCGGAGTTAGCCGAGTTGAGGAGGCAGTTGCAGGAGTTGCTTGATAAGGGATTTATTCGCCCGAGTGTTTCCCCTTGGGCGCACCTGTATTATTCGTCAAGAAGAAAGACGGGTCACTTAGGTTATGCATTGACTACAGAAAGCTGAACCAAGTGACTGTGAAGAACAGGTATCCCTTGCCTCGTATTGATGATTGTTTGACCAGTTGCGAGATGCATCAGTCTTTTCTAAGATTGACTTGCGATCTGGTTATCATCAGTTGAGGATTAGGAGTGAGGATGTATCCTATACGGCATTCAGATCCCGTTATGGACATTATGAGTTTTTGGTCCTTCCTTTCGGATTGACCAATGCCCCTGCAGCGTTCATGGATCTCATGAATAGGGTGTTTAGGCCTTATCTAGATAGCTTTGTTGTAGTGTTTATTGATGATGTGTTGGTCTACTCTCCGGATGAGGCTGCACATCGTCAGCATTTGAGGGTAGTGTTAGAGGTTCTTCGTGAGCACAAGATGTATGCTAAGTTCAGCAAGTGCGATTTTTGGTTGCGCGAGGTTCATTTCCTCGGGCACGTTATCTCGGGTGCGGGTGTAGCAGTTGACCCAGCAAAAGTCCAGGCTGTTATGGATTGGGAGACTCCCCAGACTCCTTCGGAGATTCATAGTTTTCTGGGTTTGGCTGGTTACTATCGGCGATTTATTGAGGGATTTTCGTCCATTGCCGCCCCATTGACTCAGCTTACCAGAAAGGGAGTGAAGTTTGTTTGGTCCGAGAAGTGTGAGAGTAGTTTTCATTGTTGAAAACTAAGCTCACGTCAGCCCCGATGTTAGTCTTACCGAGCGGTGTAGAGGGTTTTGCTATCTACACGGATGCGTCTCGGATTGGTCTAGGCTGTGTACTCATGCAGCAAGAAAGGGTAGTGCCTATGCTTCTCGTCAGCTGAAGGAGCATGAGCGTAACTATCCGACTCATGATTTGGAGTTAGCAGCCGTGGTACATGCACTAAAGATCTGGAGGCACTATCTTTATGGTGTCAGAGGTGTTTACCGACCACAAGAGCTTGAAGTATCTTTTCTCCCAAAAGGAATTAAACCTGAGGCAGAGGAGATGGATTGAGTTCTTGAAGGACTATGACTTCGACCTTCAGTATCACCCTGGAAAGGCGAATGTCGTAGCGGATGCTCTGAGTAGAAGGAGGCCATCTCTCCAGCAGGATTGGAAGATGTTGGAAGATGCGGCTTGCGCGTTGACTGAGTTAGAGCCATCGCTATGTCAGGCTTTTGTAGCTCAGTTATCCCTTAGGTCCTCAGTTTTGGATGAGGTGATCGAGCAACAGGAAGCCAACCCTAGACTCTTAGGGTTAGTGGGCAAGTCAGGCATTGCTCATGATGAGGACGGTGTGATTAGATTCCATCACCGTGTTTTGTGTCCCTGATTTGGTAGATGTTCGTGAGCACGTGTTAGCGGAGGCTCATAGATCGCAATTCTCTATTCATCCGGTAACACTAAGATGTACCAGGATTTGAAGAGATCCTTTTGGTGGTCTGGCATGAAGAAGGATGTAGCGGATTTTGTGTCTAGGTGTTTGGTGTGTCAGCAAGCGAAAGCCGAGCGGCAGCGACCATCTGGCCTATGCAGAGGATGGAAATTCCGGTGTGGAAGTGGGAAGCTGTCACTATAGATTTTGTTTCAGGTTTGCCTCGATCTAGAAGGGGCAATGACTCGATTTGGGTAGTTGTAGATAGATTCTCGAAGACTGCTCATTTCTTGCCTATGAAGAAGAAGCAGTCAATAGAGAGTTTAGCTAGATTGTATGTTAGTAGTGTCATTAGATTGCATGGTGTGCCGAAGTCGATCATTTCGGATCGAGATCCGAGATTCACTTCAAGGTTATGGAAGGGTCTTCAGGATGCTTTAGGTTCGGAGCTGAAGCTCAGTTCGGCGTTTCATCCCCAGACTGATGGACAGTCCGAGAGGACTATCCAGACGCTCGAGGATATGTTGAGGGCGTGTGTTCTGGATTGGAAGGATGATTGGGAGCGCCATTTACCTCTTGTGGAGTTCGCATACAACAACAGCTTTCATGCGAGTGTTGGTATGGCTCCATTCGAGGCGTTGTATGGTAGGCCCTGCAGATCTCCTTTATGTTGGGAGGAGACTGGTGATAGGCAGTTGATCGGACCGGAGTTAGTTCAGAAACTTCGGATAAGATCCAGCTTATCAGAAAGAGGCTTGTTGCGGCACAGGATAGGCAGAAGAGTTATGCCGACAACAGGAGAAAGGATTTGGAGTTCGAGGTTGGCGATCATGTCTTCTTGAAGATATCGCCTACTCGAGGAGTCGTCAGATTTGGCAGGCATAGTAAGTTGAGCCCTAGGTTCATTGGACCGTATGAGATTCTCAGACATTTGGGCAGCGTGGCGTATGAGCTAGCCTTACCCCTAGCGTTGGCTAGTGTTCATCTCGTTTTCCACGTTTCGATGCTCAGGAAGTATGTCCGAGATCCGTCTCACGTAATTAGTCATGAGCCGTGGAGATTCAGCCAGATCTTTCGTATGTCGAGCAACCAGTAGCTATCCTTGACCGGAAGGTTCAGCATCTCCGGAACAAGAGTATTGCGTCGGTGAAAGTTCTCTGGCGTTACTTCTCACGAGAGGAGGCTACTTGGGAGCTTGAGGATGCAATGAAGAAGAAGTATCCCCTTTTGTTTGAGTAGCGTCGTTCTAACTTCGAGGACGAAGTTTCTTTTAAGGGGGAGAGGGTGTAAGGCCCTCGAATTTGTTGCATTATTTGTATTGCATGTGAATACTTCATGGGTTGTATATGTGTGCATGTGCGTATCTACGTATGTACTAGTTAGTATACTATTGCATGCATGTGTATAAGTTAGATGTAAATAGTGTATGAATGGTATGATGGTAGTATGTACAAAATAGTAACATATGGTACATATATAGGTGTAAGTTGTGCATGGTTTCTACGTATTTTTGAGTTCTGGCCGAAGGCCAGATTGGCGTCAATATCAATGGACGTTTCAGTTGTGTCGGCGTCAACCATATGGACGCCAACACTAAATCCAGCGTCCAGCGATGTGGACATTAACTTCTCTGACCTGCATGCGTTGCAGAGCCCAGAATTCTGGGAGCAAGCTAGCTCACCCATTGGGGAGCTGTCTCCAACGGTCTGAAAGCCCTCTTGTCCGACCTGCGTGAGAGGAGAGCTTCCTCTCCTCTATATACAAGCCCTTCTTGTAACCCTCAGCCCTCTCTTGGCTCTTTGCAAAGAGAAGAAGACAAACCCTAGTTTCTGTGAGAAGGACCTGACCTTGCAAGCCTAGATCCGGAATTTGGAGCTTCATTCGGCCATCTACAACGACTGGGAGATTGTTGGAGCATCAGGGAAGGCTTCCCCGATCTCGCTTTGGTGTCTACATCAGTCAAGACCCGAAGGAAGGTGTCTTTGGAGGCTTCTTGGGACTGCCCAAGGAGAGCTTCACCGCCATTTTAGATCCCTTTGGAGTATTTTTCAGAGGCAAGTAACCTACCCCTATCGTCCATGTAGATGTCTAGGATGGTTTTGCTATTTTTACATATTTTTCCTCGTGTCTTGGATCCCCCAATTCCCTTATTTTTGGAGCTCGGTCTGTGTTTTGCACAGACCTGAACTTGACGGCAACATCACTTGCCGTCAAGATCTTCATCAACGGCCAACAATGTTGCCGTTAAGCTCCATTAACGGCCCAAGTATGCCGTTAAGTTTATCAGGACAGAACAGTGAACTGTTCTGCCCTTCTATATGATTAATTTCGATGTGTTTTACGATGAGGATAGTGTAATTTTAGATGTTATGAAAAATAGCTAATGTGATGTGTATGGAAATTCTGTGATTTTCTGTGGATGGCATAAATTGTTGAATTTATAAAATACATGTTGAGGAAAAAGGTTACGCATGATTGCCTATTGTCTATATGATTCTGAAGATTAATGGCCCTGGATTTTTCTACCCCATGTGCATATGTGTCAGTTTATACCCTGAAAATTTGAGAAATTTCCATGTTCATATGATTTACTGTAATTACTGCCATGAAATAGGAGTATATGTGGGATTTCTAAAATCCACAGTAAATTGCATGTTGTGAATTAATTCGGAGAAAATTTCTATGACAACCTATATGATATATTCAAATCTGTGAATTGTCAAATCTGAGATTCGGATTATGTTCCATGACAAGTTGAATATGAATGGCATGCAACTGATGTTTAACTTTCTGTAACACAATATGAGTCGAAAAAAATTGAAATTTTTCCTGCGAAATCATAAACCTAAATCAGCATGTGGTTAAATTTTCAGGTCGTTTGGACAACTATATAGTGAAATATGAATTTTTCCATGCGAAAATGTGAACAATGCATGTTAATGTGGGAATGATTTGACATGTATGTATGATCTGATTTATGTGAATTACTGATCATGTGATCCCTGTTAATTGTAGAATCATGTTAGGAAAACAGAGTCCTTGTGTGAATGAGAAAATGAATGAGAGATGAGTGACATGTGTAAAGATATGTGTTAAAAAAATCGATAAATCTGTACATTGTGCCAAGTGTGACACTGCTTCCATAGAGGGCAGTGGAACCGTATCAGGAAAAGTCCCCCTGAGAAGGTTCAATGTGTTGTGATCCTAAGGGCATTAGGATGAAATCCTGGAGGTGGACAAGTACCACTGGTTAGGGTGGAGACTTGTTCTCCCGGTCTGCGCAGTCCAAGAGTCGTCACTGCATTGCCTAGGTGACGTCTATGTGTATGTGATGTGTCCTTCTCTGGTGGTTTGGACTATGTGTCACGACACTAATGTGAATGTGGAAATGTGTATGTGTTCATGTGTAAAGAAATGTGAATGTGAACAATGTGTAAATGTGCATGTGTAAAGTGTATACTATGTGATTAAGAAGTTGTGTAAATGTGAAACCAAAATGTGAAATTGTGAATTTGTGATACATGTTGTAGAAATCTGAAATCATGTTAAAACAGCAAACTAATGTACTTATAATCATGCTTTACATGTGCAAATTGCCTAGAATCCATGTTAGAAATGAATCTTAGTGGTGTGTAGGTAATTCCATGCTTGTTTGCCCTCAGGTTGTGACTTAAATTGATTAAGTAGCTCTCATGTGTTGGGTTATACTTTCTAGTCCATGTAAAACCAGCAAGCTTAAAGTATGAAAAATGGTTATGTGCATGTGTAGAATGAGAAGTGACCATGTTAGCTATGTTTTCTTTCATGTATGTAACTAGTTATGATAAATTGCTTTCATGTTTTAGCTTAATTGAGAGTAGAACTTTTATGTGTGGGAATGATTAGAGGGCATGTGATAGGTGATTTTTAATTTAGGAAATCTGAAAGCATGTATCATGTGTATCATTAACAGAATCACCATGATAGTTTTGAATTTCAATGACAAGCATGCTACATGATTGTGTCTTGTAAATGTGTATGTAAAACCTGCTATGACATGTACATGTATGGTATGTGTAGAGTTATTTGCTGAGTCTTTTAGACTCATTACTTGCTTCGGCGTACATGCATAGTTGTGACGACACACTTGCGGAGGAGGCAGTGGAGACCGACTCCGAGTGTGGAGATTAGATCGTTGGTGTACTTTGCGATATTTTGATTTCATAGTATGTAATTGCAACATTGTACTAGCATTATTATGGAAAGGAAATGTTTAAGTGTGGACAATTATGTAATTGAGTTTCAGCAATTTAATTATGTGGACTTTTAGTTCTTTAATGTTATTGCAATCATGTATGTTAAGTGTGGATGATGAATGAAACGAAGACAGTGGTTCTTTACTTCCGCTACTCTGTTCTTATATCCACGTGTATCTCAACTGTATGTTATCGTTTGGTAAATGTTCCACTGTGGCAACGTTCACTATATCGACGTGGGTTGGTATAACCGTACCGATATAATGAGGGTCGGTACAAGTGTAATGCCAACACTCTGATCATTTAACTCCTATGGGCACTAGCACTTTCGGGTGGACATCCCAGGACCAGATCGGGCCCTTTATATATTCCAGGCATTGATTATATTGTATCTTTAGACAAGCAGTCAATGGCCAATATAGAGTACCAAGAATAGTTAAGAGCACTAGATGAATAGATGAGATAGTAGAGAGAACGTGAATAGATGAGCGAGTAGAGTATAGATGAGAGCTAAGGGTACATCACGTAAAACAACGAGTAAACAGGCGATAGTAACAGTTGCACAACACGCGCACGTCATATTGGCAGTCAGGTGGATTTTTTTTTGAATAGATATGACATCGGAGTGAACCTCCAGTGTCGATATCGGGTGGGTAGTTTATATATATATGTGTGAAGAACATAAGGAAAGGGATACATGGGCATCGGGGGCTGAATTTCGCATGAGCTGGACACCCTATGCAGAGGGGTCGAAGTTACATGACCGAATTACTCTAATACAACCAAACAAGGTGCAACCAGTCCGCCAACTTGCATAAACGCAGCAACCCAACCTGCTGAACATGGTACTCCTTAGCCTCACTTGGGCTGAGTAGATGGACCAGGTCCGGGTTTTCCGGATCATCCGGCATAGCCCACCTCGTGCGAGTGAGCGGATAATACCTAGTTCTCCTTCTGTTCATGTTTCCTCCTTTGGCTTTGTTTTGACGTACGTCTACAACGGACATTTGTGGAGTTTTCGGGGGCAGCTTGGCAGTCCTTTCAGGTGGTGTGGCGGGTAGAGCAGATCGCTTTTCCTCGGTGGACGGCGGCGTGTCTTCAGCTGGAGCATCGTTCAGAATTTCTGCAAGTTCGGCCATCAAATCTGCACGGACAGCTGGGCTTGATGTAGAAGGGGAGGGGGGGGACTCCAAGCAGGAGCTGCAGCATTTAGGGCGTGGGGGGGGGGGTGAGGCTCTGATGTGTTTCCCTCCCCCCCAGCTCCTGGGGTGGTGACACTCATATCTGGTTCGCCATGGGACTGGTTGGCGGAGCTCACATTCAGCACTGAAGATGGCATGCCTTTGACCTTAGGTGCGAAGGGGGCAGCTTGTTGCTGGGTGGATGCACTTGGAGCAGCACACGATGGGGTAGTTGGGGGATCCGCCCCTTTCACTGCAGATCTGCATAGCTCGCTGGAGGGGGCTTGGCTTTCAGCTGGCGTAGCTTTCAGAAGCATGGCGAACTGGTTCGGGTCGTCAGGGAGGCGGTCTGCACATGGCACAGCTGCGTTGTCGGAGGCGGTATTCATTGCTGCGCTATCTGTGGGCTCCATGGCAGAGCTAGCATGGACAGCATCCCCACTAGAAGTGGCCGTCATGTGGCTTGCCCAGAAGATAGTTTTGTGACCATCGGATGAGCAAGGAGGGGTTCAGCTGTCACTGGCGCTGGGACAGATTTCTGAGGTGGCGTTTCATCAAACGGTGTGTGCCTCATCTTGTGCACATTGTTGGGAGACATTTGTGATTTCTGGGCACCAATACATTCACTAGACTCATCCTCCAAGCTACTAAGAGAGTGTGGGTGGTTCTTACATGTAGTAATGGCTCTGTTAGAGCAGATCTTGAAGTGAGATCAGTCTGCTCACCATGGAAATTTGCTTCCTTTTCATCGATGGGAAGGTGCACAACTACTTCAGAAGACAGCACCTTCTTGGAGGCAGGTCGCCACACTGGTTTGCCCATCTGCACCGGGTCTTTTCCATCAGACTTTGTGTTGGTTTGGTGTGCAGGAGCATCCTCAGCTTGACTCAGACCAGCGCCACCTGGTTGCTGGTTCTTGCCGGCAGAATTATTGCATTTTGATGGCAGGTGCCCCAGTCGATTGCATGAGGTACAGAAGAGTGGGGGGTCAGGATAGATGATGGGCTGCCAGTAACCTTTTGACCCCATACCAACCCAGATTCGATCGGGCATTGCTGAGACATGTTCATCTGGACATTTACCCGAGCAGAGGATGTGCATGTCATGTTAAGAGTGTTTCTGTCAACTTTTAGAACTGGGCCAATACTCCCAGCTATGGAGCGGATCATCACATCGTTGAAGAAGTTTGCGGGCAGTGCCGGAAGCTCCAACCAAACAGGGATGACCGGTGAGTCCACCTCGGGAGAGAAATCCATCGTCCATCTGAAAAATCTGAAGAATCTGCCTTGCACATACATGGAGTCTTTCAGTAAAACCTGAAGGAAGTCTTCTTGGTTCAGAAATCTGATCAGGAGATGGCGGTTGTCCAGGGGGCTAATGATGAAATCACCACAGAACTTGAAGCGCTGTTGTAGGTGGGAGCGGATCACTTGAAATGGAGGTCTGCCTTGAGGGGTTCTTGCGATGACTGCCATCTCCAAGGGCTTGCAAGAGGTGTTGATCTCATCCATGGAGAAGAACACAGCTGGTTCCCCTCCATCTGTAGCAGCTGGGGGGTGGATGGTGAGAGGAAGAACAGGGGGGCACAGGGATCGCACCAGAGCTTGGGCAAAAGGATGCAGCTGCAAGGGTTGGAACCGCTGTGTTAGGGTGCCTCCACAGACCAGCTGGGGGAGGAGCTGGGTCCACGGCAGGAAGGGTCCTTCAGCAGGAGCAGTAGGGACGCCTAATGCAGCTGGAGGAGCAGTCTGGCAGCAGCAGCACCAAGCATAGCAGGGACAGCAACCGTCGATGCTGGGCAGATAGCAGGTGGATCTCCACGGTTTCCACTGTAGCAGGTCGAACCAGGGCCAGAACCAAGGGCTGGCCAGTCAGGTGGAATTCACGATCTTCCCGCTGGCCATGTTATGCACAAGTCCAGAGGTCCGACGTGATTCAAGGTAAGAGCGAACTTCTAACAGCCGTTGGATCATATCGATCCCTAAAGGTGTAATGAGTTAGGGTACAACCGGCTCGTCGACCATGTGGGAATCCATGATCAGAGGAGACTTACGGAGGCCTTGTGCAAGGGTTCACTAGTCCGGCAAAAGGAATATCTGACGAAGAGTTCACCACAAGCCAAGTAAAGTGTGTATATAAAAACAGGTGCTCGACGTTCTAGAGGATTCTAGAACAGTGGAGCGTCGATATCGGTATATAAACAACGCAAGAAACGAATACAAGTCCTTTAAAATAGGACAATTAATATACTTTATTGCAATAAATTACTAGGTACTTATGAGATATTTTATGCAAATTTCAGCCATATATGGATGGTTCATGTGTTGCATGTGTAAGAGAAATCATAGATAGAAAAGAAGTGGTGAATATGTATTTTCAAGCATTCAATATAGCTCTATTTTAAAACAGGTGTTTTTACTGCGTGTATGACTGTTAAAAGGCGTAAGATTTTGTAGAAAGTGAGAGCAATAAATTTTATGGTTTTCATAAAAATCCTGTGAACGCGACGTAGGCCAGTAAGGTCGCGACAGGTCAGGGCAGATCGCGACAGGCCTGAAAAGGGTCGCGACAGGGCTGCTAGGACAGAAGGCCAGAACGCGACGTAGGGTACTGTCGCGTTCAGAACGCGACAAGGAAAGCGTCACGACGGGCTTGAGAACGCGACCTATCGGGCCGTCGCGTTCTCAGGTCCATGGCCTGAGTCTGACAGAGTTCTGCTCTATCTTGGATTGCGGTCTAGAAATATCAGATTTTGATACAGGGTCGTTCAGAAAATCATAACTAATTGTATACACGATGAAAAATCATGAAAATAGTGGCAAATGAAACTAGACATGCGAGAGTACTTCAGTAAATAGGAATTAGAGAGAGAGCATGGTTTGAACATGGTTTGAGCATGAACAATAAGGAGTACATAGAACATGATACAGAGAGCAACATTGATTTAATTCGAGCAACATGCTCAACAAAAATTAGGCTTTCAGGGGCAAAAGATCCCTAACAACATGAAGTGTCTACAGTAAAAATTTCGTAGCATGGGATCAAGTGTACATGGAGATATGATTCAAACATGATGACTCAGAGTTATCATGTTTGCAGAACTTCTAAAATCAAGAACAAAAGATTGGCTTGATGAAAAATTATGAAACAAGGGGCTTTTGTTCCTGGTGATTGGAACTACCTATAGATGGATTTGATTTAGTTTTGCTTGTGAGAATGCCTACCTTTGACTTGATTTGTCTTCGGTTAAAATCTCCAAGAACAAGGAAGAAGCTCCAAGAACCCTTCTCCCCACGAGATCCTCTCCTCCTTGGCCTCTTCTCCACGTCCACAACCTTTGGCAACGAGCTAGGGTCGGCCAAGAGGGTTTAAGAGATGTATTTATGCATGTATGGGTTCCTATTCCTACTTCTATTCTAATTGCTCTTTAATTACGAGATTTCCTAACTCTAACCTTCTTTCTTGCTTTCCAACCTCTATTTATGTTAGGATGAGATCTAAATTCGTGCTAAATCATAAGGGATAGGCTTAGGAATCCAATTCCAACTCTTATTGCCTCTTTTAATGCTTAAGAGTCCTTTCCTATTTAGGAGATATTAAGACTCCGAATTTAGGGTATTTTCTTTTATTTACTATTTGTAATTCATATTTTGACCCAATAAGTTCTAGAGGATCCATTAAGTAAAGCCCATTACTCTTTTCCATTAATGGGTTTTATTTATGCTCTTTTCATTGAATATTCTTTAGCTGAGTTTTTAATTTATTATTTAAATTTTTATTTTTCTCAAAAATTCAGGTTGCTACAGGAACGTAGCCAATAGCAGCTTATCTCTTGCTGCACATTGCATGACACGAAAAATTCTTTCCGTCTCCTTCAGCCAGTGCTCGGCCTCATCTGGATCCGTGGAACACTGAACCTAGGCGGGTTCAAGCTCCTAAAGTTACGATGCAGCTCGCCTGCATCGCCGCGGTTTCCTCCACCTTGTGCCACTTGCAGAAGCGCACGAGTAAGTTCTTGGATGGTTTGTTGCATGCCCCTCATCTGAGCACGTTCAGCAGTCATCTTAGCTAGCTTAAGTTCCTAAAAAAAATAACTTGTTGTTATGATATTGATGTGGAATTTAATTTGTGCGTATGTGATTATTTTAACTAGTTACCCATGGTTCTAACCACATCTCACATAGGTAGGACAACTGACTCTAGTCGAGGCTGGTCAACCTAGATCATCCTATACTTAAGAACAACCTAGGCTCTAATACCACAAAACTGTCATGCCCCGACGCGGAATATCAGAACGCGAGACAGTTGCAAGTAACGGGTACAGAGCGAGTACTAGGCACCAAACCATTGAACAAAGAATAATGCAAAAGCCAAATTCATTTCATTAATAATTCCTCAAATGCCTAGTTACAACCACTAATATCAGAGCCATTTTATAGGGCCCAATTACATTGAAATAAAGCAAAAGGACTAAACTCAAACTCTAACATAATACTATGACGCTATGGTACTCTTGACTTCACTCTTGGTCGTTCCCGTCCTCTTGAGTGTAAGTATCTTCCTCGGTCTCACCTGAGAACACATAACCAGTACGCAGGGTGAGCGATAATACCCAGTAGGACTTAAATCTCAGGATCAAGCATGCTTTAAATGATAATGTATTGAAAAGGCAGAGTAACTAATGATAGAGAGAGAGAGAGTCAAGTAATGTAAGAGATAGCCGATAGCATGTGATTGAAATAGCACAAGTTTCCAAATATATACAAGCGTCTCAAGTATAGCACAAATAGCACAAAGTAAGCAATAGCACAACATGTATAGTATAGCACTTTGTTGTCAATAGACAACGAGATAATATATCACTTTTGATTGTCGTTTAGATAGTCGAGATAGATAGCACTCGAGTGTAATGCCAAACACTCTAGTCATTTAACTCCTGTGGGAAATAGCACTTTTGGGGGCACATCCCAGGACCAGACTGGGCCCTTTATATATTGCCAGGCATTGGTTATAACAATCAGTCAATGGCCAACAGAGAGTACCAAGAATAGATGATGGTACTAGATGAATAGACGAGATAGTAGAGAGAGTGTGAATAGATGAGCGAGTCGAGTATAGATGAGAACTACAGGTCACTGTACATAAAACGTCGAGTGACAGGCGATAGTAACAGTTGCACAACACGCGCATTGGTGTTGGCAGTCAGGTGGGATTCACTACTTTCCACTGGCCATGTTATGCACAGGTCCAGAGTCCGGCGTGATTCAAGATAAGAGCGAGAGCAACTAAAGCCGTTTAGATCTTTACTGATCTCTAAGGGGTAACATAGGTGTTAGGGTACACCAGCTCATCGACCATGTGGGAATCCATGGACAGAGGAGACTTACGGAGGCCTTGATCGAGGATTCACTAGTCCGGCAGAAGGAATATCTGACAAGAGTTCGTCCAAGTCAAGAGAAGGTGATATATAGAAACAAGTACCCGACATTCTAGAGGAATTCTAGAACAGTGGAGCGTCGATAACGATATTTCCAAACATCGCGAGAAACGAAGACAAGTCCATTTAAAACAGGAAATTTATTATATAATTGAAATAATTTACCAGATGTATTATGAGAGGTTTTCATGCCAAGTTACGCCATATTGGATGGTTCAAGTGGTGCATGTGTAAAATAAATCATTGATAGAAAGGGGTCATGTGCATGTATTTTAAATCATTCAATATATATTCATTTTATAACAGGTGTATTTACTGTGTGTATGACTGTTAACAAGGAATATAACACTGTAGAGAGTCAGAGCATAACAAAGCATGGGTTTTCATGCAAAACCCCAGATCGCGATGTACCCCTGTAAGGTCGCGATAGGGTCTGATCAGAAGGCGACAGGGTCATGCAGGAACGCGACGGGTGGGTCAAAGTAGGCTGCCAGAATGCGACGGTAACACCTGTCGCATTCAGAATGCGACGGGTGACTCTGTCGCGATCAGCCCTGAGAACACGACCTATCGGGCCATCGCACTCTCAAGTCTGCGCCTGAGTCCGAGCGGGAAAAGGACAGGCTTTGGATTACGGTCCAAAACTTCCTTGTTTTGACACAGGGTTGTTCAAAAATCAAGAACTAAGTGTACATGCGATGAAAATTCATGAAACTAGTTTTAAACGGATCTAGACATGAAATAGTACTTCCAATAAATAGGATTTGAATGTGGACATGATCTCGGCATGCTTCAAACAAGTTTATTCACAAGGAACATGGTACAGTGTACAGTAGAGATAAAAGAATTAATTCGCGAAGTAAGATGGATGAAAATTAGGGCTTTTAGGGGCAAACGATGCCTAACATCCATCAATATCTCCAGTTAAATTTTCATGGCATGGGGACGAGTATACATGGAGATATAAATTAAACATGATGGTTCGGGGTTATGGTGATTACAGAACATCAAAAATCAAGGATAAAAGATTGACTCGATGGAAAATTATGAAACAAAAGGGGTTTTGTTCCTGATGGTTGGAACAACCTACATACAAAATTAATTAGTTGCTCGTGAGAATGCCTACCTTTGACTCGTTTGATCTTCTAGGGTTAGAACTTGAAGAACGAGGGTTGAAGCTTGAGCAATCCTCTTCTCCATGAGTTTCTCCTCTTCTTGGCCTTCTCTCCTTGACCAGCAAGCCCCAACAACGAGTTAGGGTCGGCCATGGAGAGATTGGGGAGTATTTAAGCTCCCTGGTTTCCCTTTCCTAACATGACTCTAATTACCCTTAATTGCGAGATTTCCTAATTCCTCTCACCCTTCCAAGCTTGCCAACTCCTAATTGGGTTAGGTTTGGATGCAATTTCGTGTCCAACCACTTGGGTAGTGTTAGGAATCCAATTCCCACCCAAACTATCTATTTTAATGATTTATTAGCCCTTTTCTATTTAGGCAATATTTTAAGATACGAATTTAGGGTATTTTCCATTTATTCCTCTTTTAAAAATCCTTATTTTGGCCCAATAACTTTTATGTGATCTATTTAATAAAGCCCATGACTTCTTTTCATTTAGTGGGTTTGAATTAATTCTCTTTTCTTTGATTTTCCAATTGACTAATTTTTTAATATTATTAAAATTTTATTTTTCGAAAAATTCTGTTGCTACAAGAGCTCTCGTGGAGCTGAAAGGAGGCGCCCTTGTAGGGGCTTTGGGAGATGTCCATGTGGTGGACTGAGAGAGATATACAAAAATATGAATAAAAGAGAGGGAGAGATTAATTGCTTCCCCTTTGGATGGATGGTGCATGACTGGAGCTTGCGTGGAAGCTTGAGAGGAGGAAGCCGAGTCCGTCAGTGCTGCATCTTCTGAGGTATGGCCGTTGTGGAGAGGCGAGGGTTCACTTATATGCATGAGGTGGAGATCCGACAACATCTCCCCTCAATTGGACCCTCTTAACTCACTGCACAAGTGGGACTCACGACTGGCCAACCTTCTGAATCGACGAGCTAAAGGTGTATAATAGGGAATTGGGGCTCAAAGTCCAAGGTGGAATATGACTATAAATCGTGTCAGACCCAATGGACGCATTTAAAGATGAATAGCGCCAAACAAACCAGATGCGTTCATGAATTTCTATATCTAATCGAATTCTGACAGAAATGGCAAGTTGAATCACGTCATAATGACCAGACACGTTTATGAATTCCAATTTCATTTATGGAAAGTTGTCAAAAAGATTATGGAAAGTGTAATCGTGTCATGCGTTCAGAACGCGTTTTAGAAAAGGCAATGCATATTCCAAAAAACTAAATGAGGAATTACTGAGAAATATGGAGGTACCAAAATTGCATCGTATCGTATATACCCATTTCAAATGCTTATTTTAGGCATAATTGATTATTAATCAACATGTCAAGGCAATCACCGCGTTTATTACCTTACCAATCGATTATCGAAATCGCTTCTAGGTGCCCAGACACGTCATTGATGTTCATCAATCGATGGCTGTTCACTAATCGATTAAGAATCACGTCGGGATACCTGGCCCATTAATTATCAATCGATGAGGGTGTCTGTCACGTCCCGATAGTAACGAAAAATATCAGGTTGTGGCAGATAATAGTAAAATAGTAACTTACTTATGCGGGTATAGTCGCTCATCGCACTTCCAGCCACATCACTATACTTAAAATTTTCTTGAAAATGTTAGTAAAACTGAATGAGCATAAAAATGCCAATAGGTTGCCTTTAGAATAGTTTCAAAACACAATTAGCAAGTAACAATTCTAGATACATGATTAAAATAGTAATAATAATATGCCAATATTCCACACACAATACAGTAGTATCATGTATGTGATTACATGAAAAAGCCACACATGTAATCACACAAGAAGGTCTTAAGAACAACATGCATTACACGAAAGGTAACACGTACTTAAGGATACAAGAAAGGATAGCACGTATGTCTAGAAAGGATTACAATGCATGTAATTACATGACAATAGCATGCACTTGTGTGTGAGGAAAATGCGCACGAACTGGAAAGTGGTCAACACGTATGTAATCACACGAAAGGGAACACGCATGTAACTACATAAGAAGAAAGAAGATGACACGACAAGCATGCACGTAATTACATGAAGAGTCAAGCAGGTAATTACATGAAAATGAATTGACAAGATAACCCGCACCGAAATGCAGTAGCAAGTATGACACACGCTTTTGCCGGCCTATAAGTTGAGCACATTTTTTGTTCATATCATTGATGTCCCAAATTGATCATCACTTTGGATCCTCCCATGGCCCATCATGAGCCCATTCACCCTTAATTTCAAGTCCTATTCTCAAGCCCATGGCCAAAACACCACTCGAAACATCAAAACTGTGCAATCTGCCCAATCCTCTAACATGCCTTCCCTTTGAGAGCTCATAACGTCCTCATTTATAATCCAAATTTGGCATATCATACTATCATTTTTGTAGTCCTTTGAGTCTAGAATCCAACCCAACAAACGGCGCATCAATCCGACATCTGTGGAGAGATTTATGACCCGTTTTGGTGGACACTGCGCGCACTGCCCCTAGGTGACGCGACACTGGTGCATGACACGACAAGAACGCGGCCCCCCGATCCGACGCGACAGCGCCATGCCCGTAACACACATTTTACGTGATGTTTGGCCTCTCTCTCCATCCTAGAGCCTATCTAAAGTCCCTTTGAGTTGGATTACGACCCAACCCTCCTATCCTCATCCCTAGGGAGGCCCCCAAGCCCATCCAAACTCTAGATAGACTCTAAACCTCCCACAACTTGGACTCTCTCTCTAACTCGGGATTGGACTCTATCTCTATCTAAAACACATCCTAGACTCTCTAAGGGAGAGAGGAGGCTACCACTATGAGGAGAGGTTCCCTAGAGGCTCTGCTCACGAGGTCCCATCGTCCCCAGACAGAGCGATAGGAGAAAGTTGTGTCTTCCCGTTTTCCTTCTTTCTCTCTCCTCTTTCTCTCTTCATATCGCCTCCAGGACCAGCAGTGCTTCCCGACTTGTGGAGATCGAACCAGGCTAGATCTCTTCGAGGTTCTTCATCAACGTTGCTCCCCACAGAGCCCTCTTCAACCTCGAAGTAGAATCACGTCGATTGGTGGCTTGTGCAAAAAGTTACGCAGATTGATCTTCACTTTCTCTCTCTCATATCGAGATCTGTACATGCGGGATTATCGTCTCTTCCACAGCCCAAACCAGGCCAGATCTCTTCAAGATGTCTTCATGAAAGTTGTTCAAGACGTCCTCCTCTACGACCTCCACTAGAATCACATCAAACTGGGCAGTATCTGTTTAGTTTTGATTTTACTTTCTTTTCTATGTTTTGCACATGAATACATGCTAGTTGGGTCTTCCCTCTCCTCTTCATGATTTCTCCCCATGCATATTCCTCCCCACATTTTCCTACTACCCAAGGGGTTTAAAAAACCACCCCCCAGGTCCGTTCCCTCCATGCTCCACATCTTTCTTTCATTTAAGAATAGCTACTACACTTAACATAGTCTACAGGTTTTATTTCTTGTTTTCGTTGTTTTGGCAGGCACCCAAGCGAAGATCCACGGCGGCTCTTGTTTCTCTGGCCGGCCGGAGGACGGGAAGGAGGTCCCACTCACCATCTCCCGCACTAGAAGAGAATGCGACGAGGAAGGCGACGCGACAAGAAACGCGTCCACCAAGACTGACGCGTCCTTAGGTTTCCCGCGTCCGTCCTGACGACCGCGACATCAGGTACTCCTCTGTTCTCTTCCCCCCTTTCCTAGAGTAGTTACCCGCATTATTATCTTTATTTGGAAATGCTCTAGGTGCGATCATCACATCCTATTTCCATGCTATCATCATATTTGGTATTCATGTCTGTGTTGAGGGGGTACAATCCTTGTGATTACACCTTTGGCGATCACGGTGGGACCTTCAGTGCTACCCGCGGAGATCTAACTTGCGTGCTTGCCATGTTTTCTTCCCTTTTTTGTCCCTTTTAGTGCCCTGTTAGTCTTGTTTTTCTTTGTTTCCTGCATTCTGTCCCTCGGATTCGGGTCGCGGCGTATCGCGGTGATGCGATGCGTCGCGTCGCTTGCCAAGACACGATAGCAGGTCAGTGTTTTTCTTCTCATATCTGCCTTATCCTGCTTCTATAAGATCATGCATCCCTGTTCCATGTCTTTGTGCCATGTATTGTCGTGTCGTTGGATGTTAGAATCCTTTTTAGGTTCAGGTTTTCCTTTTATTTTTTATTTGTAAGTTTTCGGGTCAGGTCGCGGTGTCGTGCAAGGACGCGACAAGGTCGTGCCGTGGGTGACGTCGCGTCAACAGGTACACTCTGTTTGTTAATGCTTCCATCCATGAATCGTTTCTGGTGCTTCCTGATCCATGCTGTATTAATTTAGGGATTTTGTGCTTTTATCATCTGGTAGGGTAGTCTGTTTGAGAGTCGTGTTTGTGACTTACTTTGTTCTCCGGGTTTCTGTTCTTATTCGCGCAGGCCGCCCTGCCGCGATAGTGTCGCGGTGTACCCGGCCGCCGCGACTCTGCCCGAGAGCTTGTTTGTCACCCTGCTTGGTCTTCATTCGTACTCTTGCATACATTTTTGGGCACTAGGCCCTTGCATACACTATTGGTCCCATTGTCTAGGTTCCCCCTGGTTGAGTGAGCCCTCTCACCTACGAGCACTCGTAGGCTGACTCGGGCCCACCTTCCGAGACCTCCGTAAGTCCTCGTGACCGTACGCACGTTGCGGTTCACCGGGCTGATTGTACCCGTTGTTCCCCCTAGTTCAAACCATCCCCCACGTGTGAATTGTGTGTTCCCCCTTAGTCACCCCGGAGTACTTGAGTTCATACCCATTAGGGTCTTCTTTAGCCAGTGTATTTCAATTAAATCAATCCATTAAAAGGCTAAGTGATAACCCTAAATCCTAACGCTTATCATGTTAACTTGGGTGTTTGCTTGAGAACTCCCTTCTCGTCCCTTTCTTGTGTGATTGTAACTGTTGTTGTACTCCTTATTTGTATTTTAGTGTATCCTTTTTATTCCCCCCATTTATCATCCTCTCATGGCTCCTTTCCACTTCACCTATCCCCAACCTCTCCTCCTCATGTAGACCTCTTGTCTCATGAGTCTATTCAAGTTCGGCCCAGTCCAGGCCCATCGGGCCGATGAGAGTGCCCTTCCCACCCTAATCCGTCACCATCTCTTCTATCAAGGCCGCTGAATTGGAGCGCCTCCTGCTTGAAATGGGCCTGACCAGGCCCGAGAATTGTTGTCCACCTTTGCTCTACGGTCTTCTTCCAGATGGGCCCAACAGGCCCACATTTCCTGCTCATTCTAGATCACCTCACATTGTCACTCCTGGATCGGGCCATCCTTTTGGTCAGCCCACATCATACAACCGCCCATTATGCTCAATCTAGCCCGGACCTTGACTCTCGACTCCGCTCTCATTCCCAAGCTGGCCCTCGCTATCCACAATCTACTTCGGCTCAGGACTTCCAATCCGAGTTCGAGTCATGAAGCGAGAGCTTAGTGACTTGCGGAGGCAGCTAAAGCCAAACCTTCCTTCAATGATACTCTTCCTGATTTCCGTGGTCCTCCGATCCCTCCGCTTCTCAGCTCCCCGTTTTATTGCAAATTCAATGGGGCTGGAGCCCTTACATCCATCTGAGGATTTTCTCTATGAGTCGGTGTCCTATCAACATGATCGTCGCTTACTGGCTTATCTTTTTAGGCGGTCATTAGACG
Organism: Colocasia esculenta; assembly: GCA_014218235.1. Classification (NCBI taxonomy): domain Eukaryota; kingdom Viridiplantae; phylum Streptophyta; class Magnoliopsida; order Alismatales; family Araceae; genus Colocasia; species Colocasia esculenta. The sequence goes on from JACBKR010000377.1 coordinate 49,624, forward strand.
GGCCCGCTCTGGAGTGGTTCTATTCCCTGCCTCTCAATGAAGCCGAAGATTTTGAAATTGTCAAGGTCAGGTTCGTGCAGCAATATCAAGACCGGGCCGGGCCCGAGTATTCAATGGCCGATCTGGTGGTTGAGCAGATGAAGCCCGATGAAGATTTTACAACCTATGCCGACCGGTGGCGTCAGATGTCCGCGCATGTCCAGATGCACATCCCAGAAGAGGAGAAAATCAAGCTTATCATTGCTAATGCAACGCCCATGTACCGCCACATCCTGGCTATCAACAATATCACATCCATGCAACAATTATACAGCCGTGCTCGCTTTGTTAAAACCCAACTCATTGACTCTCCCATGCCATCCATGTTCGAGGCCCAACAACCCAGTTGCACATTTCGAGGGCCCACTTATGAGGGAGTCCAAACCCATGCCCAAGTTGATACCATCCACCACCCCACACCTACCCACTCCACTAACCACCATGCACCTCCACCTCCATATGCCAACTTGCTCCACTTCCACAAGACAATCACCTCGTCCATGCCGCAGCACCCTGCCATCCACTATCCAGCCTCAAAGTATCCACTTGGCCCAAAGCGAGCCCATTATCATTCTCCTGCCCCTATCAAAGATTCCGCTCACATGCACGAGCCCATCAGTCATTGCAACTCCTGCTCTCTGAGTCTTCACAGCCCTAATGCCATCAATGGCATTGCAACTCCCTCCGAAAGGCCGCTGGGACATAAGTGGACCGAATCGAATATTGCCCATATCACATCGCCATCCGGGGCATACAGTCGCAACTGCGGCGAATTCCGGGAGGTAATATGTAATCTGGATCTAGAGCAGAAGATAAATTGGTCTGAAATGCCAGACTCATCCTACATTGTCAAGATAAGAGCAGAGCACAAAGCCAGGGGTAGCACCCTCCCCATCCCAGGCAGCGGAACAGCCGCCCAAGCACCAGCAGCGCACTAAGACGCCAGCACAAGCATCAAGGCAGTCGTCATCTCACCAGTTCAGGGCCAAAGGCACTTCTTTACTTATCCCTCCAAGTGCACCACCCGCTCCGTCACAGCCTCAACACCCCCTCCACCAAGCCTTGCTCAGGCTCTCACCACCACACCTACCCTTGACACCGCCTCGCACCTGATGACAAGCTATCGGCTCGGCACATTGTGTCGGTGCGCCGCTGGTCATCTCCCCAAGCATCAGCCATTGATCCCTCACCTCCCACAAACCCTCCATCCTTACCCCTCACCATCATCTCCACCCCGCTACCACTTGCACCTGAGCAAGCCATTACCACCATCACAACACCAAGGCTCGAGCAAGCTCCACTCCCTCTGAGCCCGAGCAAGAGTTTCCTACTCCCAAGAGTAAGGCTGCTTCAGCCTCTGAGTTGGAGGAAAGCTCTCTCCGCATGAGCCTATCCTTGCCACCACCCAGTCACCTCACATCAAGCCCTCCGCATCCGACAAACCCACCATAGCCACCATACATCCCATTACCACATCCCAATGGAGCGGGTGTGCATCACCAGCAGCATGCCTTGAAATTACTTCCCTATGCAAGATGGACCGAGTAAAGGTAGCCCAGTTCCGGTCATGTGTTTCGACCCTTACAACTACATCAGTCGCATGCCGGTCTATGTCCTTATCTCGAGCACATTCAGGAAGGATGAGCTTTCATCTCCTCAGAAGAGCACTATCAAAAAGAGTTTCCAGGCCCTAGTGCCAGCCCAGATCCAAAGCGGGGACGGTACCATTACGTTGCTTATTGGAAATGCTACCATTAATGCCATCATCACTCCTAGCTCAGTTTTTTTGCATATGGCTGGTCAAGAGAAGGGGTTCTCTACAAATGTCGTGCTATCTCACGCGGCTGCTAAGGCCATCATGAATCAGCTGTCACTCAAGGGGCAAGAAGTCAAGCTGCCCGAAGCATCCAAGCCCTCATTGCCATGTTTTCAACCTGACCAGGGGCACATTGCTATGACACCAAGAACACTCAAGGTTTTGCCAAGATCCTTTGCAATTTGCCTCAGCCTGTCAGTCAATTGGTCGTGCTTGTGCCACCCATCACACTCCCAGAAGCCTCCCCTCTTCAACTGTCAAGGGAGTTGGTCTTCATGCCAGATTGTCAGGCCAAGATGCCAAGTCTCAAGCTTATGGTGCCGCGCATCAAGTTCCCATGGGTCCGCACTATCTACCTGTCAAAGGAATCCTTCTTAATGAAGATGCCAATTTATGGCATTCCCCCATGGGTGTCTATAAAGGTTGGATATGCAAATGATAGCCAAGGGGCAAGTGCGCACACTGCAGTCATGACGACTATAATTGATGAGAGAGCCGTGTGGCTACAGAGAAGAGCGAGGCCATCTGCCGCCTGGTCCCTCTATTTAAGAAGACATGTCAAAATGAACCGTCATATCTGTCTGTGAGGGCGAAGAAGCTATGGCGTCACAAGAAGAAATCTGCCAAGAAGCAAAGGAGGCTGAGATCAAGATTGAAATCTTCAAGAAAAATGTTGATCTCCCTATCCTCGCATCCTCTGACCTTGATCTTTCAATGCTACTCATCCTGGTCAATCTAGTTCCCAGAGAAGGTGCCCGATCCCTCAATCCTGGTCTGGTGCCGCATTACTTCCCTCCTACTCCTTTAGGGTCTTTGGACCCTCGCTTATCCTCCTCCACCTGAGCCGCCCGATCACCCTCTGGGTACTCAGGTTTCTTTTCACCTTCTCCACTTGAGCTCCCTGATCATCCTCTGGGTACTCAAGATACCTTATCTCTTCCTCCTGAGCCACCCGATCACCCTCGAGGTTCCCAGGTTTTCTCTCCATATCCATCTGGGGTCACCTGACTTTCTTCCTAGTGCTCAGGATCCCCTTTTCCTCTTTCACCCAAACCTCCTGATTGTAGGCCGGGCCTTCATCCTTCAGGACCTCCAATCTTGGTCCTGATTCCCTTCCTTCCACTTCCCCTTCTGATCCTCCAGATCCTCCACCCTCTATCCTACAATTCATTCCTCCGACTCTCCTGATCTCGGGCCTGACCCGATTCCTCCCTCACTCCCTATTCGGGGTCTTGACCTTTTTTTCATTGTTTTCGAGGCTTTAGTCCTCACTAACATTCTTTCCCTTCTTTGTAAATTCTTTTGTTGAAAGGTCCTTATCCCTTATATTCATGTAGAGTTTTGTCTCCCTCTTGTTTGTGTTGAGTTAACTCATATTTTTGCTGACCCTATTTTCCATGGTTTCCTGAAATGAGCTAATAAAATCAACCAAAATCAAGGTTCAAAGACTAATGCAGGTCGTTCTTTCAATAAATGGGTCACATTGTGCACCAAATAACCATGTAAATATTTGTTTCAACACAAAGAGCATCAAAGAGAGTCATCTCAATTCACAACAAGATGGTCGAGTCGGTCTTAGGTTTGTTTTGCTTCTATGGCACTCAGGCTAGAGATTGCTCCGCGCTAGGGAACCGACGTTCATTTCCCGTCATTAAAGGTCACCTTAAGCAAGGATCACCACACACTCACATGGCAACCTTAGTCGGCTCCTCTAGCAAACATCGCTGCTATTTAGGCCATACCTAGTGGTGCAAAAGTTGTTCTCTTCTTTACTCGGTTCGAAGTGTAAAGGCAAAAAGACTATTTGGGCAAGGCGACCAACCTAAGCACATCTTGATGAGAGAAAATCTAAATAGGGACGGTCAATCAACCTGCAAAAGAAAAGAAAAATGAAAGAAGGACAAATGAAGAGAAATCAAGGAATAGGGGCATGGCAAAGAGTGGCAGTATAGTTCCCCACGGGACGCCCTTGAGCCCGGTCGTACGCATGCCCCAAACAAGAAACAGGCACAATAAAGTGACCAAAAGTCCCTCCTCAACAGATTGAACCTCTAAGAGGTATGCCGTGGAAGGAAGCTAAGCCTAACTTGTCCTTTAAAGCTTGCACTAGACTTATCCCCAAATTTCTTCTCTTTCTCTCTATAAGGCTGGGTCGTCTCCCGGGTATGGCCTTTGTATGGCACTGTAAGCTAGGGGCAACCATCTATAGGACGCCACCATCTTAATGCACATCCGACCTTTTGGTGGTCTTTAATGAAAAGGGAATGAATGGGACCCCTTGCCAGTAGTTTGATCTTGCTTTAGTGCTGTAGTAGCAAGGGTGAGTACCTTCCGTCTCATGTATTTTTTTTAGGAAGGGCTAACGTCGGCTTTAGGCGTTATTCAAAATCCAAAAAAATCAAATAGTGCCAAAAATCCCCAAAAAATTAAATTTCCAAATCCAAAAAAATCAATATTGCCAAAAATCTTAAAAAATAGATAATTTCAAAACTCTAAAAAAATGAAATGTTTTCAATCTAAAATAACAAAATGAGCAGATCTAATCATACATGCTAAGTGTGTAGGTACTTTGGCTCCCAAGCATTGATCGCTCGGATCTCCACATTTCTTCATTACTTTTGCTAAGTCTTGCTCACATCATCTTTACGATCTCTCTCTCCTCCTCAGTTCCACCCATGATTTGAATTTCACTTATTATCCCACCAAGTCCTTCCCAAGTCCCATACATATTTCCCTCAATGGCTCCATGAGAGGACTCTCTATGTGTGAACCTGGCTATTCTTCAGTGCTTTGTTTCAATCATGTGGGTGACTGAGCTGTGTATGCTTGTTGTGTTAGCTTGTTTAGTGCTTTGTTTATTTCTTCATTTACACAAAAAGGACAAAAAAATCAGAAAAAAAGCAAACCCAAAAAAATGGCGAGTTCTGCGCTCCACAGGTAAGTTCAGGTAAGTATCCCTAACCTTTCTCCCTTGCATTACTATATGGTACTTATGTTACTATATTATCTCAAGGACCGGCTGGTTTTCAATGTGTTCTGGGATTTGAGTTCCCCTTCAGCAAAAACAGTGATAATCTAGGTGCACATTGCTAATCGCTGGATAGGCCGTTAAGTTAAGTAAGTACGGGGACGATGGATTCAGGCCTCACTGCGGTTGCAGGTAGTTTCTTGACCCTTCTTATTCCGCTTAACAATATTATCCTTGAGTATTTTCTATTTTCTCTTTTCTTTGCATATTGATTTGATGATTTCTTTTTATTTTAGCCCAGCATGCATCATGTAGGACTTTGAGCTTCATGCCTCATGATTTGTCAAAGGTTGTTTCCCTGGTAGTGATCAATCAAGCTTAAGTTTCTTGAACAAGAAATCCTATTCCACTCACAATTTAAAGGTCTTCTTTGAACTAGTCCCTTGGTCTAGTTGGCCCGTATGACTTCTGTCTAGAATTTTACTCCCTCCATTCGTCCAAATCAGCTTAAATATTCCCCCCTGATCCGTCTTGGTTGCGAACCGCTCCTAGGCCTTGAGTCATCGTGACCCGCCTGGCACGCACATGTCCTCCCAAGATGAACCTGCAGGCCAATCGGCTAGGGTACCTCTTAATCAAGTTGATCATCCTTCTTTTGCTTTCCTTTTTGTCGTTCCAGACAGAGCCGTCCGTGCTCGCTCTTCCTCGAGGTTAGTTTAGAGTCTTCAAGAGAATTTCTATCGCTTATTGGTTGTGACGGGTGTCTCTTTACCTTGATGCCCCACTTTTCAGTCCACTCCGCTTCATCCTCGCTCCATTCCATTTCATTACACTTCGCTCTCCTTCCGCTTCGCTCCCTTGCAAAGCGGGCATCAAGGAGGGGCACTATAGACACCCGTTTTCGGCCTATAAGTTGAGCACATTTTCTTGTTCATATCATTGATGTCCCAAATTGATCATCACTTTGGAGTCCTCCCATGGACCATCATGAGCCCATTCACCCTTAATTTCAAGCCCATTCTCAAGCCCATGGCCAAACACCACTTGAAACATCAAAACTGTGCAATCTGCCCAATCCTCTAAACATGCCTTCACTTTGAGAGCTCATAACGTCCTCATTTCTAATCCAAATTTGGCATATCATACTATCATTTTGTAGCCCTTTGAGTCTAGAATCCAACCCAATAAACGACGCATCAATCTGACATCTGTGGAGAGAGTTATGACCCTTTTTTGTGACACTGCGCACACTGCCCCTAGTGACGCGACCTGGTGCATGGACCGACAAGAACGCGGCCCCACGATCCGACGCGACAGCGCCATGCACGTAAACACATTTTTACGTGATTTTTGGCCTCTCTTTCCATCCTAGAGCCTATCTAAAGTCCCTTTGAGTTGGATTACGACCCAAACCTCCTATCCTCATCCCTAGGGAGCCCCCAAGCCCATCCAAACTCTAGATAAACACTTAAACTCTCCCACAACTTGGACTCTCTCTCTAACTCGGGATTGGACTCTATCTCTATCTAAAACACATCCTAGGACTCTCTAAGGGAGAAAGGGAGGCTACCACTACGAGGAGAGGTTCCTAGAGGCTCTGCTCACGAGGTCCCATCGTCCCCAAGGCAGAGGAGAAGTTGTTCTTCCCGTTTTCCTTCTTTCTCTCTCCTCTTTCTCTCTCATATTGCCTCCAGGACCAGCAGTGCTTCCACGACTTGTGGAGATCGAACCAGGCTAGATATCTTCGAGGTTTCTTCATCAAAGTTGCTCCCCACAGAGCCCTCTTCAACCTCTAAGTAGAATCACGTTGATTGGTGGCTTGTGCGAAAAGTTACAGCAGATTGATCTTCACTTTCTCTCTCATATCGAGATCTGTACATGCGGGATTATCGTCTCTTCCACAGCCCAAACCAGGCCAGATCTCTTCAAGATGTCTTCATGAGAGTTGTTCAAGACGTCCTCCTCTACGACCTCCAACTAGAATCACATCAAACGGGGTAGTATCTATTTAGTTTTGATTTTTACTGTCTTTTCTATGTTTTGCACATGAATACATGCTAGTTAGGGTTCTTCCCTCTCCTCTTCCATGATATCTCCCCATGCATATTCCCCCACGTTTTCCTACTACCCAAGGGGTTTAAAAAACCACCCCCCAGGTCCGTTCCCTCCATGCTCCACATCTTTCTTTCATTTAAGAATAGCTACTACACTTAACATAGTCTAACAGGGTTTTATTTCTTGTTTTCGTTGTTTTGGCAGGCACCCAAGCGAAGATCCACGAGCGGCTCTTGTTCTCTGGCCGGCCGGAGGACGGGAAGGAGGTCCCACTCACCATCTCCCGCACTAGAAGAGAATGCGACGGAGGAAGGCGACGCGACAAGAAACGCGTCCACCAAGACTGACGCGTCCTCAGGTTTCCCGCGTCCGTCCTGACGACCGCGACATCAGGTACTCCTCTGTTCTCTTCCCCCCTTTCCTAGAGTAGTTAGCCCGCATTATTATCTTTATTTGGCAATGCTCTAGGTGGCGATCACATCCTATTTTCCATGCTATCATATTTGGTATTCATGTCTGTGTTGAGGGGGGTACAATCCCTGTGATTACAGCAAGCACCTAGAATGCTTGTGACTAGGCCATCATCTTCCAGTTGGTATCAGTGGGAACACGAACTGTAACGACCCAGGATCCGAATTACTAGTTACCCACTAGTAACCCGAACCCTGAACCGCCACCCACGAGTCGAAGCTCGAAGGGTTAAAGTAAGTGTTTTGGAGATCATATAAGAAAATGTACAAACCACAAGAACAAAAAACAAACCACTATATATAATAACATGGTACAACTCAGAGTAGATCCAACAAAAGGAAAGAGTACAGCAAGTACGTACACAAAAGAGTACCACTCTCAGTAGCTAAGTAGGTCTAGCATCGGAGTGACTCAGCTCTTCAGCACCTGGAGCTGACGACGAACCACCTGAAAGTGAAGGGAGTGAGTCTCAAGAAGAGCCCAGTAGGGACACTAACCCCCACCGGTAAACAGTACGAAAAGTAGTGCAAGAAAGTAAACTACACTAAAGCACATTGCACACAACACACAAAAATCGGTGGCACGACGCCCAACTCCTCACAGGAGTGCGTCAGAAACCGGAACCTCGCAAGCTCAACAACACATAACAACACGCAGCAACAGTCACACACACTCACACAAGAAGGTAGGACCAGCTAGGGCCTATGGCTTGGTGCCTCGACACCACAGAGTCCTCAAACCCTAGCCACGTGTGCACACTCAAATACTCTCCCTCGCTTCTGGTCCTTGACTGGTTTTCCCCTATGCCAGACTCAAACGTGGAGAAGGGGCCCCACGAAAACCAGCTCGTAACCGCCACAAGGGGCACACATTGGACGGAGTCTCACTCGATGCCCAAGCTCAGTGGCAGAATAACTCAACGCCAGTCATCAAGATGGACCTAGCTCAATGCCCGGGAAGAACACAACACAAGCACAAGCATGGAAAAGCACAACACACGCACAGACGGAGACACTCTCAACATCTGGCACACCGTGCCAGGAGGCCGACACTGTATGTCCCCGCCTCGTACACACAAGAGGGCTCAACTGCTGGGACCTACCTGTGGGGTTGACGGCAACCCTGGTTGCCATTAACCTGGGGTAAACAGCATAGCCCTTTCCGTCTACCAAATAGATGGCAGTTTCGACTGCCGTTACCTAATATTGACGGCAACAGATCTTGCGTCAAGTTCATCCTGGAGATCTTGACGTCAACGACCCTTGACGTCATGTTCTTTAGCTTCAATAGATGATACACAGCCCTAGGCCGCTCCCCAGGGTGATCCATCCTAGAATAATAGGATCTGATGATGGTAAATACTTTCCCTCATCAAATGACATCAGTATTAAGTCGGAAACACCGATCCAACACTTGGATCGAACAAAACACCCTCAAACCCCAACATGGAGAAACCCTCCCCAAAGATTCATTAACACACAATCACATGCACATTTAAGACATACAAAGATCAAGGAGAGTTTTAGGGTTAGGATCCCTACCTCAAAATGCCAAAAACCCCAAGAAAAACCTCAGAATCGTGTCGATCCTCCAAGCACACCCTACGACGTCGATCCCCGCCACGTGCTCCACGGCCTCCCCACAAGCTCCCGTTGACTGCCGGAAGAGGTGGAGAAGGAGAGAGGTGAAAGTGGAGGTGTGGAAGGGGAGAAAGGTGGAAGAAGGGGGCCTCGGGTTGCCATATAAAAATAGGCCCAGTGACAATTGACGTCAGCATGTGGTGTCGTCAACTGCACCACCAAGAACTTGACGTCAACACTGATTGCCCTCAAGTTCAAGACTCGGAAAATTCCATAAACTAGGGTAGACGACAACATTGCTTGCCGTCAAAACCAAGTAGATGGCACACCAATCTGCCGTCAACTCAATGTTGACATGACGACCCCTTGACATCTACCTACACTATTCCGAAACGGCCCATTAAGGGTCTATTAAAGCCCATGGCCTTACAACCTCCCCACCTTAAAAGAATTTTGCCCTCAAAATTCAGACAAGAACAAGGGGAAGAGAACTCACCAAAGAGGTACGGAAACTACTCTCACATCTCGTCCTCCCTCTCCCAAGTCGACTCGCCAACCGAGTGCTGCTGACATGCAACACAAACTAGTAGAATCACTTTGTTCCTCAACCTCTGAACTCGGCGATCCTTAATGTACAGTGGAAACTCTGGTGCTGTCAACACTGGAGACACCTCTGTCCACTCTGAACTTGGGAGAACGTGTGACTCACCTGGAAGATACCTCTGCAACATTTACACATGAAACACGTCGTGGACCGTTGCCAACTCTGATGGTAGCTGCAGCCGGTAAGCCAGACCTCCAACTCGCTCACTGATGGTGAAGGGTCCGATATAGAGGGCACTCAACTTCCCGCGCCTACCAAACCTCATCACCCCCTTCATAGGGGACACTCTAACAAACACCTGGTCCCCCATCTGGAACTCCAACGGTTGCCTATGTTGGTATGCTTAACTCTTCTGCTGACTCTGTGCTGCCTGAAGCCTCTGCCTAACAAGCTGCACCACCTTTACTGACTATTGAACCAACTCTAGCCCGGTGAAAACACGATCACCAACCTCAAAACAGTTAAGAGGAGTACGACACGGTCGTCCATACAGAGCCTCCCATGATTTCTGCCACTTTAAACAACAAGTTCACAGCATGTCCTCCAAGGTCTGGATAGTTCACTCTGACTGTTCGTCTTACTGTGAGTAGTAGGTAGAGATAAACGCCAGCTCCATCCCTAAGGCTATCTGAAAGCTGCCCTAGAACCCATAAGTGAAGCGAGGATCTCTATCTGACACAATATAGATTGGCATCCCGTGCAAAGGAATAATCTGCTCCTCGTAAAGTTTGGCCAGTCTACTCACACCCCAGTCAGCCCTGATGGGCAAGAACCTGGCAGTCTTCGTCAATCTGTCCACAAGCACCCAAATGTTGTCATATCCTCCTGAAGTCCACGGCAGCCCACACACAAAATCTGCCGTCACATGGCCCCACTTTCATATGGGAATCTCTAACGACTGGACAAGCCCTCCTGGGTGCTAGTGCACAACCTTCACCTGCTGACAGACCAAACACCTCACGACAAAATCCGCTACGTCTCTCTTCATCCCAGGCCACCAAAACTGCCATCTCAACCTGTGATACATCTTGGTTGACCCTAGATGAATTGAGTACCGGGACCCATATGCCTCCTGCAACACTGCTCTCCTAACAGACTCCTCAACTGGCACATAGAGGCTGTCTTGGAACCTGATTGTACCGTCATCTGTACCTCAACCTCTGGGAGCAATAACACTCTGTACAACTCAGAATCTACTTGCTGAGCCTCTATAACCTCTCGAACAATGGCTGGTGCAACTAACAAACTACCTAGTATGCACTGCTATCGCCTGATGGAGACTCTGAAGGATGCCTCTGCTGCAGACGACCATAACTGCCACTCTCTCAACATGAGATAGCTGATATGTGCCTTCCTGCTCAGTGCATCTGCAACTACATTAGCCTTCCCAGGCTGGTACTTAATACTGAAATCGTAGTCTTTCAGATACTCCATCCAGTGTCACAGTCTCATATTCAAATCTTTTAGTGAAAAGACATACTATAGGCTCTGGTGATCGGTGGGAACTACAAACCTCACTCCGTACAAGTAGTGACGCCAAATCCTCAAGGCAAAAACCACGGTTGCCAACTTGAGGTCGTGGGTCAGGTAACTCTCCTCGTGGGGATTTAACTGACGCGACACACAAGCCACCACTCTGTCATGTTGCATCAAGACTGCTCCTAAACTAACACCAAAAGTATTTGTGCAGACCTCAAAACCCTCCGTACCTAAAGGTAACATCAGGACTGGTGCCGATGTAAGTATTCGCTTCAACTATATGAAGCTCTGCTCACACTGCTCCGACCACTCAAAAGGTACTCCCTTTCTCATCAAATGAGTCAAAGGTGCAGCAATCTGTGAAAAATCTCTGATAAATATGTGGTAGTAAGCAGCCAAGCCCAGAAAAACTACATATCTCTGTCACTGTGCGGGGTCTCTCCTACTACAAAACTACCTCGACCTTTGCTGGGTCCACAGAAACTCCATCACATAAGATCACGTGCCCCAAAAAGGGAACTTGCTGCATCCAAAACTCACACTTGCTGAGTTTATCATATAGCTGGTGCTCTTGCAAAGTCTGTAACACGATCCTCAGGTGTGGGTGTGCTCCTCCTTTGAAGCAGAGTACACTAGAATGTCATTAAAAAACACCATGACAACTGGTCCAAGTACTGGTGGAACACCCTATGCATCAGATCCATAAATGTCGCTGGCGCATTAGTGAGTCCAAACGACATCACCAAAAACTCTTTGTCACGCCCCTCCAATTTAGCAGCGGAATAACTCGGAGGGACACGCGAACAACGAGTATGGTAACGACAATTGCACATACTTTCGCAAACATCAGAGCATCTAATGAACAATAATTTAAATAAACTCTTGATTTCATTATGAAATCACTAAGACTATTACAACCACTAATTCGGAGCCAATACATAGGGCTCAATGACATCATTACATTGAAAAAGAAATCTAAAGCAATAACTACTAGACTCCAATTGTGCTAGGGTAACTTCATCATTTGACTCCAAGTCACTCATCACTCTGGTCCCGTCTCATTGGTACGTATAACGTCATTGTTTGACTTACCTGAGACACAAATAACAAATAACAATAACAAAGGGTGAGCGATAACGCCCAGTAGGACTTAAATCTCAATAGTCAAGCAGAATTTAAGTAATTAATGCATTAAATGACAGAGTGACTAATGATAGAGAGAGAGTCATGTAAAGTCGAGAAAATAATAGCACAAGTAACATG